>JAHDVE020006579.1:0-22104 GCA_022606495.2 Halesus radiatus
ACTCGAGTATTTAATTCACTTGATCGTGCCATGTCTTCCTCGGGCGTCTTCTTCCATTCACATTCGCGTCATATATTCTCCTTACACTCCTTTCTTCGTTCATTCGCTCTACATGCCCAAACCATCTAAGCGTCCCTTTCTGAATCTTGCTCACTACGCTTACGTCAGCCTTGCATTCTTTACGAATCTCAACATTTTTCACTCGATTAACTTTACAGCATAAAATAAAACACGCATTTTGGCGATACTTTTTTATTACGTAAATCGAAACATGCGTCCGATGTTAAGCGAGAATTTCAACCTTGTCGCCACCTGCATAAGGAGCGCGTGATTTTGTTGGAATTTTAGTAGATCGAGTAAACAGCGGCTAGCGGGTAGGGGTTAATACTTCAATTTCTTCAGGCAGCTGGCGGGGATGTTATTGGCAACCATCCACCCCTAACTCTAATAATAACAACGTGCGGCCATGTTAATATAATTAGGTTTTCCACAACGCGCAGGTGTTCGACAATGATTTCGCGTCAAATGTCAAAGTTGCGGTTAGGTTATTTTGCAACACAAAGCAGAAAACATGTTGTTACATAATTACACTGTTGCAAAATGTTTGTTATTGCCCGATGACTTGTGGCTTCATTATTATGACACACAAAATATTACAGTTGTGCCATAAATATGAAAATACATTTGTTTTTAACAATACATTTATAAGTTTACCCATTAAAATTAAACAATCAGAAAGACAATTTAATGTAGAACATAGAGAGGACAGCTTTTCGAATGATCAATCCAAGTCACCGATCAGCCGTGTGTTTTTTTTAAGTATTCGCTCTGTTTACCGGTTTTAAAGCATTTTTATGATACATTCTTTATGGAGGTGCCCGCCCACTTTCGTACATGATAGAATAGTAGCCGCCCACTTCTAATACAATCATGTGAAATCAAAGTAAAAACTTTTAATATATACTAAAAATGAATTAATTGAGTTAATATTGTATTTATTATGAATTTGTTTTAAAAAGAAATACTAGTACATAAACCAACATCGTATTCCTCACAAACGTCTGTGTTAAAAATATGTTGAAAATAAAGAGTTAGCTAGACTTTTAATAATGCCGCAAATCACATTGTTCGTTTCGTACATTTGACATTTGACGTTTCTCGATGAATGAAAAAAAGATAAAACGTAGCTTATAACAAGTAAAATAATTCAAGGGTTCTCTTCAATTCCATTTAAAACATTTTAACATTCGAAAACGGAAATAAATATTTGTCATTCAATATTTGAGTAGCGTAAAATAGATCGCAAACTAATAATGACATTTGACATTTCGGTGACGTTTGTTCACCCTGTTGACACTTTTTATAACTAGTCATCTGCTGAGGGGAACTTAATCCACAAAACTCTACATCCTAAATTGAACGTAAATTTGATCGAGAATTTCGTTGGGAAGAGCGAATTTGTGTATTTGAACAGTGTTGAGGCAAAATTTCAGCTCAACAGTTGCTCAGTAGGGTTGGGAAGAACGGCCGTTAATATCGATAAAAAAACGAGGTTGCAATTATGTTTACGATTTTTTTGTTTTACTAAAAAAGAAAGACAAACATTTCAAACATTATAATTTGATTTACTTTTACTGCCATTGGTTTAGCGGGTAAATATTGCTTGTTTAATGATGGAGAATCAGCAGAGAAATGAACTCACAACGTCTGGGTAGAAAGTGGATGCATTTGTCCACTTGGTTACTAACCAGTCAAAGACACATACAAACTTATCTACGCAACTAGCGAACGATATTTTTTTAGTATTTACAATATGTACGTAATCCCAGCCCCAAACTGCATAGTACAGTTTGTAATTCTGTTCTGCTTCATTATAGAGTAAAGGAAAACACAAAAATGAGATGTTTAAAAAAAAAATTACAGGGTCTTTTTGAGGACAATGAAGGGTCTTTTTGAGGAGATAAAGGAGTGAACCGTGTTGTAGGGGCGAGGAAACGCAGATGCCTGCAAATCGTTCCACAACCGGACTGTTGAATTCAATAACGAGTCGTAAACGCGACCCGTTCCTATGTGACAAATGTCAACCATGCACAATGTTGGGGGCGCGTTTGGAGTGTTTCTCGATTATGTACTGATGCCAAAGGTTTCAATGGCGCTAGTTCTACAAAGGATCTTCCATTGAAATATCGGTAGAAAAAGGACAGTATTACCACCTGACGCCTGTACTCTAAAGATTGCATCTGATTGTAATGTTTCTGTACAGTCAAAGGTTTTTTTAGATATTTTGGGGCTCCAAACGAGAGGTGGCTGCCAAACACCTGAGCTGGTCACTTAAAGTTACACCAAGCATATCAATAAAAGACATGCAAGATTGTTTCTGTTGAAGGTTACCGTAGGTGTGTTTACTTAAGTCTGACGTTCAGGCCTTAAAGTTTTTAATCCATACCGTAATTTAAATTCTATCAAATGGAATGGTAATATACAATGCAGAAGAGAGACAGAGGGCTGTGTTCTCATTGGCTCTCTCGGGGATAGAACCAAAATGTACTAAATCAAAGGCACATTAGTGTAATTAAATTAACTAATGCAAATCTACTTATGAGACATTTCTTGGTTGAATTCTTTATTTTATGCCCTTCATGTTTTATTCTTTATGGGATTCTTTGATGTATCGTGTGCATCGTTTTTTTTCTTTAAGACATACTTCGTGTTACCACCCAACGTTGCAGTTTAAACAAGTTTCCGAAAAATCCAACTAGGTTCAGGGTTCCCCGAACTTTGATGCAAGGAAACCTCGCGAGTACATTAAAATAACATTATAAATTTGCAACAGCTTCCAGGAAGAAAGGCAGTTCTTCCGCTTGTTCACAACTATTCCCTATACAAAGTGAAGTTTGGTAGTTGTACCTTGAATTTAAGTGCAGTTCGCGGAAACTTGTAATCCCGGTGCTGCGCGCTGTAGTCCTGGGAGGTTTCATGAAATCGTGCTTGAAAAATATTATAATTTTTTCAACACATGTCTTTTCTTCCCCTGTTACCCTCTTCTATCGTAGGTTAGGTGTTATCAGGGCAAATTATTATATTGCAATCCTCCCCCTGAAGGCTGCAGCCCGGAACAACTCTGCAGAACTGTACACCGGGATATTATAAAGACCATTTTAAAAGTCCCCATAAGAACGCCAACAAAAGGAAATTTCAAATCTTTTACAGTAGCTGTAAGAATGTTTTAATCAAACAATTCAAAAGTTTGAAAACACCGAAGAAACTTAATTTTCACCGCACAAGAGTGAACCAAAATGACATTAAGAATATTCTTAAATTTAAAACTGCTTTTTGACAAAGGAATTATAAATTTCCCTCCACTGACCTATATAATTCACTTCCGTCGGCCATAAAAGAAAAACAGAAAAGGCAAATGATTTCAAAAATCAAATCCAAACCTGGCTCAAAGAAATCAAAGAAAATAAGTTATCCAGCATCTTGAAAAGAACTTCGTAGAAGATTAAAAACAATTGGTTTTTAAATAAAACCTAGTCTGCCTCAGCACAGGAACCCCAAGTGATGAGGACCAAAAAAACATTACAAATTGTCTTATTAGCTTTGTAAAATTTTATTCACTATATGAAAAAATATGTATTGAAACTAAATAATTTTAAATATCTAAAAACACATATTAAATGATATCTTAAAATTAGGCAAACCGAAGTAAGTGTATTAAAAATATTATGACAGGGACACTTCAGTGGTTTAAACATGTATGACGACTGAACGCAAAACGTCAGTGGAATACATTATTACGATCTCCAGGTAGGTAACAGAAATAGTCAAGAATGACAGAAGAAGTCGTGGCACTATCATATGAATACTTGTATCGGGTTATGTCAAGAGTAGGAATAACTGTCATTGTAATACTCTAGGTGAGGTAAGGATGGGTTTTACGTTGAGTTTAACATGTATTACTTTGCTGGGTGCCTGTATATTGACATGTCACGTGGTCTCGCATCAACTGTGGCATTGATCTGACGTTCCATATAAACGGTTTGAAGATATCCGTTATTGAGTGGCAACGATCCTTGGCTAGGAAACCGGAGGTTGCGGGTTCTAATCCCGGCGTGGGAGAGTAGAGTTTATTTCATTAAATTGTGTAATTTATACATTCAAAATAATATGCATTAAATTTGTTGCACGTTCCAGAGTGGTAGATACTGTCAGTATCGCCCTGGTGAAAGACCACCATTCATTATCGAAACGTTGCTTTAAATGGAATTAGTTGTGTTATGTGACCAGATCTAAACGACCAGGTACTTCCCCCACCTTCCTTCTTCCCCATCTCCTTCCTCTCCTTAATACGTCCATGTGTTGTTTCACAATTAATTCGTTTAAAAAATAATATATAGAATATTTGCGCACGTTCCAGAGTGAAAGATACTTTCAGTATCGCTATGGTGAAAGACCATCGTTCAGAATTGAAACGTTGCTCGAAATGGCTTTTAGTCGTGTTTGGTGATCAGATCGGAATAGCCAGGTATTTCCCCACCTTCCTCCTCCCCTTCTCCATGGTCTCCATGGTCTTTCATTCCATGGTCTCACTGGCGCTAGACAGTTGGGAGTAGTGTTGTGCAGTTGTGCGGTATCATATTAAAAAAACACCATTTGTATGCATATTTTCGTGAAATAAAACATAAAAGCTGAACCACGTTCTACGAGTAATATATCATTATATTAGTATTTACGGTTACTTCTAATCGCAATTCAGATACTATGAAAGCTGCAAGTTCAAATCTTCCTCATCTTCGGATGGTTGAGGAGAGTTGGTGGAGGTCATTGTGGGATGCTGAGATTATTCAGCCAGTTGACGGCATCGGAAGTCATTTGGTTCAGCACAGATGTGCTATAGGGAAACTGATGAAGGGGACATTCTTCTACGATGTGTTCTGTTATTTGAATATGTCCGCATTCAGTGTTTCCTCCGTCCTACAACATGGGTCTCTTCAAGACCCAAGTTCACTCATTCCTATCCTCTAAAAGACTCTCCAAACAGCATCCCCAGAGATGATATAGGCCTTGAGGGAAATTATTTTCTTCAGGGTCTTCTGTGTGGTGTTTCCATAAAAAAAATTCAAGAAGTTCATTCATCATATATGCACAAAGGCTGTGACTGCACCGGATGCTGTTTAATGACGTCTACGTTTTTCGATGGAGAGAGAACTCTGGCAATGTCCGAGGTCTGCCACTGAGTTTGCCACGACTCTTCAGGGGAGTATCGTGATAGAAGCAGTCTTTCGCCTTCAGTCCAAAAGGGTTTCCAGGACGTCAGGCGGCTGGCCGGGAGATTTGCAAGATAATCTTAAAGTGGAAGGTTACCATTCAGCTTAACTTATCGTTTCCTCCGTAGTGGTAGGCAATGGGAATAATATACCACCATACAACTATCTTGGCACATGATCTTTACATTACTCAGATTCGTACATCGTCTCATTCATACTCTTGAAGTGAAACGAAACAAGTATTTTATTCACTATCGCGAAATATCTTCTTCGGGTATTCCCGACTTTTTCAACCATCCACCTTTGTGCCATGTATTCTCCCGGCGCTTCTTCCTTCATTCACCCACTTTACGTATCTAAATCAAATGTTCTTTTTTAACCATGGTCATTGCGCGTAAGCCGTAAGCCCTGCCTTTTTTTTAATAGATTTTCACATTTGTAATGCAATCAGTGAAATAAAAACTACGAACCAGTCTATTACATAGTGATGTAATTCATTTTGTCGGCAACGAATGGGCGCTCTTATAATTTGGCATGGAAACGGCAAGGCAAATGTTTTAGATTATCTTTATAATTTACATCGTGATCGTGAACGGCATTTACGATGGCGCGGTTTGGAGCTCGGACTCACTCACTCATCAATTTATCCTTGTAACTATACACCATACTTTTAAAAGCTCCACCACGGCTTTGAGGGGGGCTGTGTCCTAATTAAAAGCGTCTTTATACAAACCCACACATTGGATCCCCTGTTACGTCGTCATGTCTTAGCGCTTCCACCATGCCGTGCAGTACAAAATTCTAAAAGCGCCCAATAGGCCGGTATATACCTCTCGTAATATGTAATATTTCTATATAAAAGCAACAAGAGCTTGATGCCAAGCGCGTCTCCACAGAAATCTTCATCTCAGCATCGTCATGCAAATTAATATGATGTTATTTTAACCTACATCCTTAAAAAGGGGTAATAACATGAAATTGAAGGCTGCGTGAATTTAAGGTCAGGAAAGCCCTCTGATCTACATATTAGACTCGCTGGGAACACTGAAGTGATAAACCCACAGATGTTTGTTGTAGGCGTGTCTGTCTGCCCGAAGTAAGTTCAATTTTTCCTTACTTCAGTTGTAGTTGAAATGTACACATTTAAAGTCCCAACTGTCCGGAGCTAGTGTGACAAAAACCCGTCCAAATTAGAAGGAGGTGGGAGTAAATAAAATCATATAAATAAATCGTCACCATGTGGATTAACTGCAGTTTGAAAATGGCCTAGAACGTCGAAGCAGCTGTCACAATAATAAAAACAAAAATACTTGCAGAACTTAATAATAATTATTAAATTTGATTTACATTAAATATAATTATATTTATTAAGCCATAAAACTATACAATAACCTCCCCATTGAAATGCGCTGTATTAATGACCAATGAGAACAAATAAATAAAATTAAACTCTTCTTAAAAAAAAAACTTACATGCGTAAATATTTCATACAAAACATTTTATAAATAGAAGAAAATTATATATCATGTACCTACCAAATTAGGAATCGTGGCTCTCTTAACAGACACAAAAAACTCCTCTTTTCTGATAAGGTATACACGACCAAGAATACCGTTCAAGTATTTTTTTTTAAATACTTGTAATGAACTTATAAGAGATTAAAACATTAAAATTTAAAAAAAAAAACAGTCTAGTTAGCTGGTGAAATCCCATTTCTTATAAATCGGTTTCTTCTAGGGATTATGTGTTCTGTGTCTAGGAAGCATTTAGCGCGGCTGCTGAGGGCTATGGGCTGTAGGCTGTATAAAGTAGAGCCTTCACCCCCACTTAGGGGCGGAGGACTAATTAATCATAAAACAGCCCTTCAATAATAAGGTCGAGTAGAGAATATCAAAGGGTCGAAAAAGGTGAAATGCGAAAGGGCATCAGAGGCATAACGGTTGAAGTTTGTAGAATATTCACGAACACTTTGTGGCATTTGAAATTTTCTTAACGTCATACCAGAATACATAATATATATTTTAATTAGTCTTATAAAGTCAACCCAGTCTAAATACCGTTACAGTAGAAACATTTTAAAAATATTATTGTTTTGCGTAGAGGTGTACTGTGGGAGAGTGTTCCAAACTATTCCGAACAAATTTGAACTGCGCTATCGGTGTGCACAAGTACATTCAAATGTGGGATCTTTAAAATAATTTACCTTTAGCTAAGCAGATCAATTAGTACGATGCAAATACTGTCAAATGGTGAGCACCAGCGTAATGAGTTCTAATTTGGCTTTATTTCAGATGTGGATTAAAAAAAACGGTAATATGTTGTCTTATTCAATTGTTTGACGGGCGTTCTTTGTTGATATGGGATTCTTCTTGGAATACCGTGGCGGATTTTTATCTGAAAACTTCAGCTGTAATCGTCGCCACGACTTGTTCAACATACTACATGGCAAAGCATGACAAGAGGAGTGGTGCTATGGAGTGTATGTGAGTCAAGACGGTGATTCAATTTGGAATGAACCGGGGCAAGGCCGGGTAGCGAATGCGTCTCGGCAACAACTCGTCGGATTATTGTGTAGCGATATTTCAGTAGTGGTCGCGACGATGATTCGATTTAGAATGGGGCTGGACAATTGCTCGCGTCGGGAAGCAGGAGCGGTGTGGAACGGAATGAAGGGGTGGGGGGAACTTCGCATTGGCACCTTGTCGAAGGTAGATTTAAGTATACTCGCGTGAACACTATTATTTGTGTTTGTGGTTATTCGTACAACTCCATTTTTAAAATTTTGTAAAATAATTATTTTAAATCAAATTTAATAATATTTAATAATAATATTAATATATTTGATTTACAGTCAATTAATACAACGGATTAAAGGCAATCAAATACAAATGTTTATTTACTTGTACTCTGTGTGATTCTTAATACTCGGCTATCTGTGTATATTTTTTACCATTTCTCATTTATTGTTATGTACGAATTAAAAAAATATAAATTTATTTTAATTTTTGTAAAATATTAGTGAATAACTGTTTTATGGAGACTGAAAAATAAATTAATGTATCAACCAATCTTCAAACCTTACTGAGGAATCGTTGAACCGAAATTTTGCCTCAATCCTGTTCAAATGCACAAATACGCTCTTTCCAACGAAATTCTCGATCGAATTTACGATCAATTTCTGATACTGATTTTTGTGTATTAAATTCCCATCAACAGATCAACATCCCAAGACTAGTTATAATAAGTGTCAACAGGGTGAACCGACGTTACCGAAATGTCACAATTAGTTTAAGATCTATTTTACGCGATTCAAATATTGAATGACAAAGATTTATTTCCATTTATGATTGTCAAAACAAGTGTTTTTTATATGTTTTAAATGAAACTGGAGAAAACCAAACTTATTTTCCTTATTATAAGCTGTTTTGTCTTGTTTTTTCACGGAGGAGAAACGTCAAATGTCAAACGTACGAAACGAACAATATACTCTCGCGGTATTCATAAAAGTTAAGCTAACACTTTATATTCTACATATTTTTAACACACACGTTTATGAAGTATAAAATGTTGGTTTATATATTAGTTTTTGAAACAAATGATATGTATTCATAATAAATACAATATTAACTCATCTATGTTAATTTTACATAAAAAGTTTTTACTTTGATGTCACTTTATTGTGTTAAAAGTAGATGGACACCTCCATAAACAATTTAGAATAAAAAATACTTGGAAACAGGCAAATATTTGGCTGATCGGTGACTCAGATTGATCATGATCATGATCATTCAAAAAGTTGGGAAGTACCGCCGTAAGTAAGCATTTAATTAAAATCATATCCTTTGTTGGAATGTACAACATTGACTTAGGATTTTGTGTTGTCATTTGAAAAAATCGAAGGTAAGGTATCTCTTATTTCCTTTGATTTAATATAAATTTCGACTTGCTCCGCTATAAGTATGCATTTAACCAGACAATATACGAGTTCTTATATAATAACATTGCTGAAAAATGAAGCCATCTTCTGGGGTTGAAATTAATTATGTATTAACATTATAAATTGAGATATTTTAATGAAAATCCACAAAAGCCTCCTCGTTCAACTGATTTGGGGTAATATATTACGGAAATTAATTGAAACATTGCGTCAAATGGATTTTAATTGTGAACATAATTCACTTTAAGTGTCGATACTTGATATAATTACTGGATTATTAGATTTATGTTCAGTTTAATGGTGACCTCAGTAGCTAAGCGGTCAAGGTCTTTGAATACGGATTCAGAAAATACTTGTTCGAAACCCAGCAAGCACATATAGATGGAATTTATTTTACATGCTTTATTAGGAAAATAGATGTATGTATACAATAAGAGCTATTTTCTTGTTGTATTTATTTATAATAGAGGTATTCAATATTCAAAGGGGGATTTGGAATGGTATTTAGCTAGTGGTGGTTAAAACCAGGTATTTCCCAATCATCCTTTTCCCATCTTCTTCCTATCCGAATACTTTTTGCGGCATTTTTGATGAACAAAGCTCCTTTAGACTTTAGTTAGATCACTATTGCCAAAGCAGTGTTTTAGAGAACTCCAACTTGGAGATGGTCATGGTCACTGGCAAAGAGAAAGGCAGGAGAAATAGAGGAAGGTTACCGATGCGTTGGAGTGATCAAATCTTGCAGGTGTCCGGAATGTCAGTGTCCTTGGCTTTCCATGTGGGGCAGGATCGCGAGGAGTGAAGGAGCCTTGTACACGAGGGAGTTTGGAGTGGGGGTCACGATCGTCAGCAATGAGGAAGCAACTAAAGAAGAAGGTTCCGCCATCCTAATCTTCAGTATAATATTAAATATAAGATAATTACAAGCACCATAGCTTAAGATAATTTTTTTTTATTATTTTATTTACACGTTATTCAGAAAATAATGGCACAATCCGAAAAGAAATATTTTTTACTTCGTATTCTCTGGTAATTTGTGATTCTAAATTGTTGTTTTTTAACGTAGTAAAACAATTTATTAAATAAGAATTATATGAAATATAATGTATCTAACAAGTACAAAATAACTGTAAAAGTTAAGCTATCACATATTTACTATCACTGCTGAAACAAGAGTCTGACCGGGAATGGAGTTTTCAAATCATGCTGCGACGTCTTTTCAAGATTCTTACTTTTGTGAATGAAACGGAATAACTAAATGTGTTATTCCTTCAGACGTAAAATTCCCGTTAGGCACAAAATTATGACAACATGAATTTATTTTAGAGTTCCTAGTATTTGGCGTTACTTCAGTAAAAAAAACGTAAAAGTCGGATAACTCAGGAAGTAAGGGGTGTTTTTCCCTTCATAAAAGCCTTCTTGTTAGGGTCTCAATTGGCTGGGAATCATTTCAGAAGCCACTAATTCGACCTTAATTCCTTTGCCCCTGGCGCATAAAAAAATGCGCGAAAATGTGGAAATGGCGCGAAAAGCAGTGAAGTGTCGACCGATTAACAGCGTGCGGGGTTATATTTCAGTTTTTTATGTTAATTTCGCGGTGTTTTGGGTAATTTTATAGGCTGTGAAGTCTCATTCAAAGATACACACAGCGGAGTAGAATTTTTAATGGAGGTATTTATAATCTACGCATCGTAGGTGATACTGGAAGTACACCAGTAAAGTTCATTTTGTATAAAGTATTTCGAAGAACTAGAAATTTTATTTTCAAAAAAAAAAAACCCCAACAACATCAAAGACTGAAAACTGTATTAATATTCGCTATTATAGAATTAAAAAAAAATATATATTTGAAAATTAAGTATTGCCAATCAAGGTGAGGAATGGTGTTAATGTTCAATACATTAGAACATTAACAAGTGGGGAATTTCATTTCATGATTCAGATGACGATGTCCAATAACAATATAAAATTATTGATTTGCAATAAATATGATGTAGATAAAAATGTCAGCTTCTTTTGTACAACAGACTGCGTCCATTTAGTATACACATAAACAGTAACGAAGGTAAAAAAATACATTTCAAAATAAAAGTTAATCATTGAAGAAGATAATATTAACACATCCCGCGAATGAACCAGGAAACCGAATGAGTTTTACAAACTTTAATAAGTTATAAAAAATAAATTGAATATTTCTTTCCAGACTTGTAAAATAAGTCAATAGATGTCTTATATGAATAAAAATCGGGTAGGTATATCCGAGACTCTATTCCGAATGCAATTGAGTTCGGGTAGAAACTTTGCAATCATCATAAGGATAGCAGCCAATAATATGGGATTAAAAAATAGAGGATAATATTAACAAGTCTTGAACTTGAAGTATGATATCGGTGTAGATGGCAAACTGGTCTCATTAGTTAAGTTGGTTATGCGGTTACCCCGGATAGGTAGAGGTCCTGGGTTCGAGTCCCAGATGCGACTGAAATCTTTTTATTTTCTGTTGTTTTTTCGGTTTCTTTGGTTCATTTGGGATGTGTTAATATTATCTTCTTTAATGATTAAATATTGCAATGAGGTTTACAAACTTCAATAAGTTATAAAAAATAAATTGAAAAGTTAATCAGATTGACATAAATTAAACGAGACACGATGAATTTCAAACGGGCGGACCTTCTCCGCGTTAGGAAAGCGAATAACGGCAGCGTAGGGTCCATCTCTAACAGCAGCACGGCCAGACTGGATAAACTACCTAGCTGAGCGACTGCCCGTTGTGGAGATGGTAGTACGCGCTACAAGTTAGTATTAGCTATACCCTGTCCATCATTAGAACGACCTGAGAGCGCGCATGTCCTGCCCCTTTCCCCCACTACTTTCTCCGCGACTTGGTATCCACGTTAACACATTCAAAAACAGGGTTTTTTTTTATTCTGTATTACCTACCTACAAACACAAATTTAACTCATTTTATACATTTAAATAATTATGGTTATAATATGAAAATATACATATTGCATTTTATGTGGCATCAGGTTCATTAAAACAGCTAGGGAATTAATCCGAAATTGATAATATTATGATAATTTGACTGAACATCCACGGTATGAATGGGTTAATATCTCAGAAACGCGTGTATGGGCGGAGTTACATGGCCGTCGCAGCCGTGCGCGGGAGATGGGACGCATGCGAGGGGGTGGGTATGCGCAGTAGGAACCAAATTTGGAACTGTAGCAGGTTGTTCTTAAGTTAAACTAACAATAGTATAGTAGCCAACTAGTGAAATATTTCGCCTGTACCGCCGCAAATAATAAACGTTTTGGACAATCCTCATATTTGCATGTCTCTTGAAAACTTCAAAGTTTATGTTGAAATATCAATAGAGATGTTATTTAGCAGCACCATATACCTTGTCATGTTGTCTAGTTATAATTTAATACAATATTCACTGCTGAAAATCTTCACATCATGAGCAATTTTAGATCGTAAAAAGCAGACAAGTAGTATGTAGGGTGCATTCTTGCAGATCGTCGATAAACGAAAAAACAAGAGAGGCCGTAGATTTGACACCTGTGGTACTCCAGAGAATGCTGTTAATTCCTTATACTCATGACCGTCGATACAAAAAGGTTTCGTTAGCATAGCTGTGGATGCGCTACTCCCGGTTAGTAGAGGTCCCAAGTTCAAGCCTCGGTCGCAACCTAATCTTTTTTTATTTTATGTGTCTTCTTCTATTCTATCATACGTTGTGAAAATTATTGATGCCGTTTCAAGAATAATTATTTCCACATTTTGGAGCAAAGCTTCATTATCTTAATTCGAATTTTAACGAAATTATTGATTTAGGTTTTGGCTCAACTTGCGATTGATATTTTGGAAAGGATTGGAGGTTTACACATTTTGAAAGCAAACATTTTCCAATATTTCATAACTTAAAACTTCGATTATTGTTGGTCAAAACTGGGGATGAACCCCGGATGTCAGGTTACGACTCATTAGCCAAGTGATATACTCGTATACTGAATTTTAAGACTTTTGAGCAAGTAAACTGTTCCTTTTCCATACCCTTTTTTTCCCATTTCGTGGTTAGTTAAATTTAAAGAAAATATGGCTTAATTAAATATGAACCCTTTTTATGCCTTTCTTTCTACGCGAATAAATCTTTTGGATTTCATTTGTTCTTTGTAGACTTTTCGGTAAAAATAAGTTTTTTTTTCACGTAGAGCGTTTATGAGGAATGAGAAAATACTCATTATATATTTTACGCGTTCGTGTGTCTAATATCTAGGTTGTATAATTAGTACGAATATCTGGGGAAGAACGTATTCAAGGATTGATTGACTCGTTCGGAAGAGTAAGGTTCTTTCAAACCCTCCCCTCAGACTCACAACAACAGCCATAGTCGTCGCAACGACTGTTGAAGATATCCCATGTCAGAACAGATATTCTTGCACAGCATAGCATGGCAAGATGAATGGTGTTATTGAATGAAATAACTAAAAAAGTGGATACATTAAGTATAACTCTTTTAATAGCCTTCAAAAAATGTAGTTCGATATAAGATAGGTATTTCTCAAATGTAAAAATAATAGATGGATGGATAATCTGCCGTACAAGAATTATTGTATGCAAGAATTGAAAGACGTGGGTTTCGGCGCGAAAATGAGTAATCTGAAAGCAAGTTGCCTGTTGTATGCTGATGATGCGGTGCTAATTGCTAACAATATGGAAGATCTACAGTCCCTCTTATCTAGAATGAACGAAGTATGTATGAAAAATAAGCTATTGATGAATGTTAGTAAATCTAAAGTCACGGTGTTTGAAAGAAAGAGTACGAAAAGAGTGTACAATATAGTTCTAAATGATAAATACTTGGAGCAGGTCGATGAGTTTGTGTATTTGGGAAGTATGTTTACGAGAGATGAAAGACTGATAGGGATATTGAAAGAAGGGTGAATGCAGGAAACTCCATTAACGGAGAACTGAACGCAGTTAGCGTTGGCAAAAATTGTCAAAAGAAGCGATGCTAGCAGTCCATAATGGAGCGTTGATGCCAACTCTGATGAATGGCAGTGAGCCATAGGATTGGCAGAGGAAGGATGAAAGTAAAATGAATGCCGTAGAAATGAGATCTCTGAGGCGAATGTTTGGAAAAACCATGTATGATCATACGAAAAATATTGTTATTCGTAAAAAAATGCACGGCTGATGTAAGCGTAATGAGTAAACTTAAGAAATTGACGCTTAAATGGCTTAGGTATGTAGAGCAAATGAACGGTGAAAGGAGTTTAAGAAGAATATATCACGCGAATGTGAATGGAAGAAGAAGCCGGGGACGTCCAAGGAAGACGTGGCATGATCAAGTGAATCAAATACTAGAGTCGGGCCATGTCAGAATTCGGAATAACAGAAGATAATGTATGAGACGTTGTACGAATGTGAATGAAGCAAGAAGTTTATGCTAAGGTCAAGTTGTTTGGCGGTCCGTCCTTTCTTCCTACCTCTACGGGGAAACTGCATTATGGTTAGTTAGTAAGCATAGAATTAAAAAAAAAAATTATGTCAGCAAGGTAGGGTAGGCTATACTTATGCGCCTATATGAAAGGCACGCTTCTGACTATAAATGTACATACATTCAAAAGATTGTAGATATCACTTATATCGTAAAAGGTTTTATTTTAAAATTCTTCAATTCAATAAAAAAGACTTACGATCAATTAAAAACAGAACCAAGCTAGTAAAAAATTGAAAAAATATATTTTCTCAATTTCCATCTTCTGTTTAGTTGGAAATTTCTGGGTCGAAAATTTATCCGCGCCAAGTTTCCTTCGGAGAAAATAAATAATTCCGTTTGTTTAATAACCTGTGCATAATGTCGGAAGGGGAAGGAGGTGGGACTTGCAAAGTCATTCGCCCGTTAGCACTAACTTCTAGGAGAAGGAATATTTACACCCACCAGAGTTCTATTGCCTACAGCCTACAGCCTGAAGCCTCTGTCGTGGACGTTAATATTTGAAATATTCAAATAAATCGAACTTCTTAACAATACATTTAACATTACCAAATTAATTTGACCTTAAGGCCATCCACCGGCTAAAATTTTAACGAAATCACGTGCTCCTTATGCAGGTGGCGACAAGGTCGAAAATCCCGCTGTACATCGGCCGCATGTTTCGATTTCAGCAAAAAAAAACATCACCAAAATGCGTGTTTTATTCAATTCTGTATAGCTCAGACCTAATTATTAAAATAATTTACCGTCATATTCTAAAAAACTTCATTTACCACAATGAGCAATACGAAAATATGGGAAAAGGTGTTCATAAGTAGGAGATTTTGCGCTTTAAACATTTTTTTAATGTCTCATACTTTATTTTTTTCTAAGCTTATAAAAAGACATACCAAAAAAGTGATTAACTTGCAGTATTTAATTAGAAAAATCTTGAAGCTCTGTTGCCATAATATTTAACCAGATTAAAAAAAAAACAAGGCAAACAAACTAGGCCAACAAATTCTCAAACCGAAAACACACGATTTTGCATTACTTCCCATTGCATCGCCTTATTTTTTTTTATTTGGTTAAATATTATGGCAACACAGCTTTAAGATTTTACTATCACTTTTTTATTTAAAATTATTTATTCCGTGTTAGACTGTTGTGAACTCCTGCAACTAATCAACTTCAAAGTACCTCATCGACAAACTCGGCAAAATATGTTATTCTGTAACAATAATTCTGGGACTAACTACCAAATGTATGCATCCATTTCTCGTCTACATATACTTGGAAATAAATTCACTTCTGCTATAGATATATTTAAGATAAGTTTAATTATGTTTAAAAGATACCTGAATGATATTTTTATATTGCAACAATTATAAGAACATCGCATAAGAGCTAATGTTTAATTATTATTTTTTTATATATATTATCTTTGTACTCATCTACAATCCAAAAACTTGTTCCTCTTTTTTCTTTCCATGTATCATATACTATATTATGTATTATGCAATTTCATACATTTTTACATCATCCGAAATATAAAAACACGTTGGTTTTGTTTCTCAATGGCATGCACTCATATTATAATATATTATGTACTTGTGTAGTAGTATCTACAAAGTAAAAACCTTTCCCTTTATAACTTCTCTGTCATGCACGTATACATTATTATGCATTCATATATATTATAAATATGTTACACTTATATACCAACTATGTATCATGTTATTTTTTTGTAAACCTTTTTTTTTCTTTCTGTACACAAAATCATTTAAATGTTAAAATATGTATAAGCCCATTGGGGCGTTAATAAATAAATAAAATAAATAAGATGGTTTTGTGCGATGAAAACACATATTTCCACCTTAAAATTTTATTTAGATTTCTAGTAAAATAACACTATCTTTTGTCGAATCTTAAATGCTTTTGAAGAAAAACTTTCGTGTGATGTAATAAAGAATAGTGGTAAAAAACTAACAAACACTGGGTTAACATAAAAACATCGTCAAAAAGTCGTAAAGAAATACGTAGACTTTAAATGGGAAAAATATCGCCTTTGCCCAGAGGAACAAAAAGAAAATCGATGAAAATGTTCTCATGTAACGAGATTTCCATTCTTCACTAATATAAAATCACCGAATAGATAATCCCTAGAAGAGTGATCCATACCGATCTGAAAAATAAATTAGATTGTTAATTTGCGTAGGATGGAAAATGACCCAAAATGGGAGCGAATAAGAAGGACAATCAAAAATAGGGAAAGCCAAAGATAGGGAAGCAATTCAAGAGGCTGTGCGAGGAGAGGCTGGACATTCTGTAGAAGGAGGCCACCAAAATAGCGAAGTGACGCCTGGAGACGCGATGGGTCATCGACCTGAATAGGTTAACACTTCCATTCCAAGGGGGGTTATACACTTACCCCATATGAGAGTTTTGTGCGACATCTTGTTAACTACCTCACATATTCTAATAATAATTTAGGTAATCCTAGAAAAAATCTTCGGTAATTGATCTGCATTAAAAAAATCCCCTTACCGCTTTTTAAGATCTTAAATAATAACTTTCAAATTTCGACGAAAATACTCCCCATCCAACGCGCGACTTTCCCGTTCGAATCCCAGCTGCCGAAAAAATCCTCACCGCAAACTAGCCGCAAGTTTGATCGTAAAACGTACATTTTACTGGAAAGGGCCACATTAACGTATTTTGAGTTCGTATTATTCCTTTTACCGTTTTACATTATTTATTGATTGACTGCTTGCCGAAGATGGGCGATGTCCGGTTAAAACCGTAGTAACTGATTTTACTGGAAAGGCAGAGGGATTATTAAGAGTCACGATAGCTACGCCATTTTATGGGGGACCCTAATGACCCCCTTCGATTAAATTTTTATCTTCAGGTACGTAAAGGTTAAGGGGAAGATGCTGAGATGAGATGAGAGCAAAATAAGATTGAGCGTATTTTGAGTACACAGACACGCCCACAGCATAATTCTATCTTATCTCTTCAGTGTTTCAAATGAAAATCCACTTCAAACAAACTGATAATATAAAATAAAACAATAGCGAAAATAATAATACAATAACATCCTTTTTGAGTTCACCCTCACTACTTCGACATTGACCTCTCAGTTGTTTGCTTTGACCCGTATTTTACCTTTCGAAATACCCATAGACCTGATATTATACCATTACCGTAATTATCTATAATACTCGTAGCTTGTACCCTATTTTACAAAAGGACCTACAAATCCCCACTAGTAGGGTATCTAAACTTTAGTTTGGAAGGGTTAAACCCCGACAAAGTGAACTTCCCTACAAAGTTGTTCAGCATTCTGATTTACACCTGGAATTTGATCACGTACTTCGGGATTTTGTAAAGGGAATTAGTAATTCAGTGAATAAGTACAATACACGATAATATCCCAATGTAATCGTACAGTAATCCCTCGATATCCGCAAGGTTCGATTACAGCATTGCTTCGCGGACAATAATAATAATAATAATTGTATGATTTGTATAGCGCCGTTTTTGTGAAAAATCACCTCAAGGGCGCTGTACAAATATTACTTCCTATTCTCTCTCTAATTTTGTACAAACAGATACAGAAAAACATACTTACCTGGCAGGTCGCTTCAGGTGAACATAGTTTTATTAGAAAATTTAAGTATACGAGTAGAGATGATAGTTTTACAGTTTTTATCCTCCTTTTCTATTGATGTTACATTTATTAGAAGGTTGACACAAGAAGAGTTGGTATTTATTTGAAATATTTATAATTTTTAGGATTGGGAAATATTTATAATATGACCTTACATAGCGTAAGAAGCTTTTAATAGATATTAACATTTTTTTATTTTTTTTAACACTTTTAGTTATTTACAGTGTTGCGGAATGTGAACGCATTTGTGCACCGATGCGTGATTTTTTAAACTTTTTCTATTTAATGACTTTAGGTAAGGACTAACCGGCTAGCCTAGCTAAGCAATTTACGTGTGAATTTCTTTAATTTATGGATATGATTGTCTGAAAAGACGAGTTTTAAGTTTAGTTCTGAATTCTGTTTAGTCTTTGATAATTTTTAAGTAATGCGGCAGTTCATTCCAGGCTTTAGGTCCTGATACTCCTGCGGCACAATTATGGAACTTAGTATTAGGTGTGCGCTTTGGTTCCTTCAACCTGCCGATAGCTGATGATGCTGCTGACCTAAGGGTGGACAGCCGTGAATTGGTATTGTCAGGAATACACAGTTCTGATAAGTAAGCCGCAGCCATTCCGTTACGTGACTTAAACAATAAAATGGATCAGATTAAAAGACAACCAATCTTAATAATAATATTTGTATGATTTGTATAGTGTTGTTTTGGTGAAATATTCAAAAACAAATGTTTTTTTTTCGAATGCTTTATCTTATCACTAACTATAGACAATCTTATTCCATTTGTTTTTCTATTATGGGGTATATATTTATATAAAAAAATGTAGACACAAAAGTACATATTAATTATGTAAAACTATGAAAATAAATAGTTAAATATGCATATTGTATCGAACGCGTCTAAAGAGTAGATTAATTTAAGCAGATTACATATTTCTTCAGAATTCCACAACACGCGTAATTCCGAGCCAAGAGCCGATATTGCGCGTGTTGTGCAATACCATCATTTCTCAAAGCGATTCACAAATCACAATAGTTGAGCGTCCCTGTGTAATGGTGCCAAAATATTTACTCTTTTTTTCTTGTGAGGGTCCTACACGTCCCGTGCACATATGAATATTTACTGTATAATAATTCATTAAAAAAAACTGGGTTTTAAGGGATTTACCTGATTGACTTTAACCAGTGATTCCTGACCATATTTGGAGTAAAAAATGTTAATGAATTTTTGGTCTCCGGTAACATTTTTTGTAGTTATTTTAATTTTTTTTTTCTTCTATACTGGAACCTGACTTTCTGAACAATAATAATCAACATTGTTCACGCGAGTTATTTTACATCTACCTTCGACAAGGTGCGATTGCGAAGTCCCCCCCCTTCATTCCCTCCCACCCCCGCTACAGTCCTGGCTTCACGACTCTATCTTTGTCCAGCATTCATTCCAAATTGAATCACTGCCGCGACTACTGGTGCCGAGGAACGCGCTGTTGAGGTCCGGACCCAACCAGTTGCTAAGACGCATTCGATAACCAGAATTGCTCGGTCGACAAGCACGCAAGCCGCCATGGGAGAGTGATCAGTGAATTCGGTGAGTCCTTTTTCCATCCACATCACACTCCTTTATTTCGCAATCGCATTTATTTCCTGATAATTAATATCGGAAAATTGAATAAGCACCGCAACAAACATCATTTATTGGTTTGACCTTGATCTTATCAAAAATTTTGCCTGCGGTGCTTTAATGGATTCCGTTTAGTAACGGGAAGCCTTAAAATGTTTTTTCTTTGAAAATATAAATAACAGAAGAGATTTTCATATTGAATTTCTTATTAAAACCGACAGCATTTATTGGTTTGGCATTGGAGATTTCTGCAAACGGCTCTTTATTTGTACTTTATATAATAAATATGTTATGTAAAAATTACCATCGACTACCGATCGCAAATTGCAAAAAACACGGATCAGCAAAGTAGCAAGTATAAAAACACCAATAATGAGAGTTTACTCTATTATACTTAACTATGATTAAAAGCTGGTCCTAAGAAATAGACACGAAACACTATGTAATTAATCTACATAGTTGTGAATACTGACTCCTTGCAGCAAGTCGGTGAGTTTGTCTTCTTAGCAAGAGTGTTTGCGAGCGACAGGAAGGCTGATAGGGACTTTGACAGGCGTAACACGAATGCAGACAACACAATTATTAAACCGAAGCAAGTAGTTACTTATTATAAGTTCTCAAAGGAAGCGAGGCAGGCACTCGGGAGCGGATATGGATCCTGATGCGTGGCGGTGAGGCGTGGGATTGGCAGAGGAAGGACGAAATACGTGGATGCAGTTGAAATGTATTCCTCGAAGTTTGCGGATGGTAAAACCATACGTGACTAATTTATGATTGAACAGATCTGAAAAGAATTCAAAGAACACAAGAAATGAATAAGTTTGTGGAAAATAGATACTCGTACTGTCGTATACTGTATTTTTTTAATATTTAGATGTATAATGAAACAAATTTGTTTGCAATTAATATTTCTTTCCACTGTCAACTGGTTCGGAAGAACTCCGTCCTTGGTCAGTATAAAATGTGCGCTTACGACTTATACCAAAAATATTTTCTTCAATATATTTATATTTATTTTGACGCGTAATTATTAATAAATTAATAAGAATCACTTTATTAATTGATAAACTAAAGTTCTTAAAAACTTAAGACAAGATTTTTGTGCATAGCGCAAAGGGTAACAATTATTTTTATAAACAATAATTATTAGCCTGAAACACTCATCCAAATTGAAAAAAACCTTTCCGAGCAATGATAAATGTCGCCGACAGGACTCGAACCTGCACCCTTCTGATGTCCGGTCAGATGCTCTACCGTTGAGCTACGTCGGCTTATCAATTAAGAATCATTAAGAATATAATAATAATTATTAATTAGCTTATCAATTAAGAATCACTTTGTTCACACTACTGTTTTTAATATGTAAATATCAACATGTTTCGAAAGCGAAGCTTTCCTCGTCAGGATTTGCAGTATACTAAAAAATATTAATTACAAGTAGAGGCAAATGACGAACCTATAAAATAATAATGTAAGAATAGACAAATTACAAACAGTGAAAGTGGTAAGTAATTAATTAAAAATATAATATATTATTGAAAAAAAAAACATTATTATTTTATTTTTTTTATTTAATATGATAATATTTTTTTTACAGAGAGTATATAAATAAGACATGATTCATAAAGTGTAACAAAAATATAATTTAGCTATTCCTCACCATAAAGAAACAAGGTTCTTGTGTTTGGTGAGTGATTATCGCTTAATTAATCAGATCATAACTTGAAATATTGTTGTACAAAGCAGGAAAATATGAATTTGTCGTGTAAATTTGTAATTTATCACTAGTAATAGTATTAAAGAAAAGAAAAGAAATGAAAAGAAAGTAGAAGAAAAGAGGAGAAGATAATAATAAAAGACAAAAAAATCTAATAATATTAAAAAACAATTAAATTTAAAAAAAATTGTTACAGTAGTTTGAGGTAATTTTTTAATCTATGTTGAAATTCATGGATATTTTCTATAATTTTAAGATCAGATGGCAGATTGTTAAAAAAGTTATTCCTAGATATAGGTATGTGTTTTGCGTATGCTTAGTATTGAATGGCGGGATTTTAATGTTTTGTTGATACCTTGCGGATATATTAAATTGTAATTTATTTAACGTTTTTCTTTAAAGATTTG
>JAHDVE020006580.1:0-33933 GCA_022606495.2 Halesus radiatus
TAATATTTGTACAGCGCCCTTAAGATGATGACATCACAAAGTGAGTACCAATCTTTTGAAGAACTTTTAAATTAATTTTAATTTCAAATATCTAGTTTTCATTAAATAATGTCACGCCATCCATTCAATTCGTGAATTCTTATAATGATAAAATTGCCGTAAGTTACAGCTACTAGTACGCCTCAAAACGTTGCATGCTGCCAGGGTCTGAATACTGGCTTTAACAGGCTAAATAAGTATGAGCAATCAAAACCCTAATTTCCAATTACAGACCTATCTCACTATTAAACTCATTATCAAAACTCCTAGAAAAGGCAATGAAAAAAAGACTACTATCCTACCTCGAAAAACATAAATTCCTTTCAAGTCGCCAATTCGGTTTTCGAGCAAAAATGGGCACAGAACAAGCTATATTAGAATTAACTAAATTCGTTGTTAAAAATTTAAATGATGGATTTAAAGTAATTGGAGTATTTCTAGATTTAGCTAAGGCCTTTCACACTGTCTCTCATGAGTTGTTATACGAAAAACTTAAAAATATTGGTATCAACGGACTGGCGCTCAAATGGTTTATTAGCTACTTTAAAAATAGGGAACAAATAGTGGAATTAAACAAATGTTTCAGTGACACGGCAAAAATAAAGTACGGAGTCCCGCAAGGTAGCATTTTGTGTCCCATTCTATTTCTCATTTATATTAATGGACTCACTGAAATTAAAATCCCATCTCTCTTATATAATGTTATCAGTTACGCAGATGATACAGTAATTTTATTCAAAGCGCAAACTTGGGAAAAGGTCCTTAAAAATACGGAAATTGGTATGAAGGTAATAAAAAAATGGCTCGACAAGAATCTACTTACCTTAAACACTTCCAAAACTAAGTACTTATCTTTCAGTAAAACCAATGCTGGACAACCAAAAACCTTTCCACATTTACACCTACACCCATGTATTACCCCTAAAACCTCAAACTGCAGATGCGACAAAATTGAACACACGGATAATGTTAGGTATCTAGGGTTAATAGTGGACTGCAAACTAAAATGGGAACTCCATATTTACCTACTTGCAAAGAGAATCCGGAAACTATCTTATATTTTTAAAACAATAAGAAACATCATATCACTAAAACGATTAAAAATGTTTACTATGCCCTTTGTCAAAGCATTTTAACTTATGGAATATCAGCATGGGGTGGAGCTGCAGACACATATATTAAGGCGCTGAACACATCTCACAAAACAATAATTAGAATCATGTTCAAAAAACCATATCGACATCCTACAGAAAACCTATTAATTAGAAATAGCATTCTTGATATAAGAAAGTTATTTATTAAAAAATTATCTACAATAACTGCTTAAAATCATCACCTTCCTACATATCTCACTCACAAAATACAAGAGCTAAATCTCACAATCATTTTCATGTACCCAATATTAAATCCACTTTTTCCAAGAAACATGAATCCTACCTCGCACCTTTCATATTCAACATCTTCCTAAGAAAAACCTCTCAACATATAATGCAAAACAACCTAAAATGGTTATATAAAAATTTCAACACATGTCTAATGAACAGTCAAAGGAATTGCATCAAAACGTTACTTGCAAACTCTCCTTAGCCTGATATTGTTATTATTATTACTGCTATATATGATTTTTAATTTAAACATTTTTAGTATGCCCTCTTGAATAATCCTTTTTAGGTTTTTTTTAATTTTTTTTTAATTTCTTAATTTTTATTTTGTAACTTTACATTTACACTGTTTAAACTTTGTATTCAAAATTTACTTTATATGTTTTACACTTTTCATTATGTATTTTTAAGTATTTTATCTTATTTATCTATATATTTATTTTGTTACCCGTCTCAGAACAGACATCGTCTAGTGAGACGGGTAAAGTGCATGTAAATGTTTAAATTTTATGCCAATAAACGCCTGGGTTGCCGGCAATGAAATGAAATGAATGAAATCAAAAGGGGAAAGAAACTACAGTATGCATTCAATTGTGACTAATATATTTGTTTTGGGTTTTCGAGTAATTTTCAACATTTGTTTGGCGCGTTATTTATTCTCCCGCCCGATAGTAGGAATTCAACGTTTATGCTCAAAACAACGTCTACATATCCCGAGGAATACATTCAAACATGCAATACAAAATGCATCACTCCTTGTCCTCACATGGACGTTTCGCGATCACACAAAATCTTAGTTTTCGGCCAAATGTCTCCGAGCCGTGATAAGCGGTTCGGTTGTGAGCATTCCTCGGGGGCGAAAGATTAAGTAGCTACATTGTTTGCAGCCAAAAGAATGTAAGAAATATTTTCTGACTTTGATAAAAGTATATTTCAATTCAATTTCACATACCTACGAGAGCAACTCGTTTCAAAATTCTGTTTAAATGTAACAACACCAGGACTGTGCATTACAAACACTCGCTTGTACCTAGATTACATAAACTTAGTCAGATGTAGCGGATCTATTTATCTGCACGATAGGTAAGTACAAGAAGACTATTAATATTACTTATGTTTTCTATATGTTTTATATGTACGCACATCTTTTACTTTTATATCCTTCGTGAACTTTTATTCTTTACATAATAATAATAATAATAATAATACCAAAGCATTTATATAACGCTGTGTTGTGTTATTTCGCTTCAAGTGCGCAACACTATAAAAAAATGATTGAATAACTCCATTCAGTGGTATTCCTACAGTGCTCCTTTTACATTATATTCATACATTCTTAACACATTACATACATTCTTACTTATTCTTATATTACTCCTACTGTACTCCTTAGGTGCATATTCATCTAATAAAATTACAAAATATTATACAGTATATAATACACGGCTATGCAAAATAACACATTCACAATAATACTGCAAAAATAGTAACATTTTAAGACAGTAGTCGGGTTATGTTCTGCAATAACTGACTTCACATAAAAAAATAAAATAAAATACGCAGGAAACCGAAACCAAATAACTACCGGAGGGTTGAGAAAATGACTTTTTACAATAAATTGAAGAGAAATTAAAATTTATAGACATTAGGATTTTTTAAATAATTTTGTTTTTAAAGCCCGTTTAAATTCAGTCAATTTCTGGATATTAGTGAGAGCTGGGTGGAGTTTATTCCAAATGAGAGGGCCATTTACACGAAAATAGCGATCATAGTAGATGCCTCGATTTGACCTTGCAAGTTTAATTAGACGATTAGTAGCATCTAGATCTGCTGACCTCAGAATAAGCTGTCTATCACTTAAGTCCTGTCGGATGCATTGTTCAGATATATAGGCTGGCGCCATTCCCTGCAATGCTTTGAAGGTCAGTAAGCAGATCTTGAACTCTATTCTTTCAGGGCATCGAAGCCAATGAAGGTGATCCCTTAGAAGTGGGGTTATATGACAATATTTAGATTCACCAAATATCATTCTCGCCGCAGCATTGAAGATGGACTGGATTCTATTGAATTGTTTTTGAGGGAGGCCAGCAATAGTCCGTACGTGAGACAACGAAGGAATTTATGAGTTATTTTGCTCCATCAGAGGGAAGACATCTCCTGATTGATTTTATCTGCCTAAGATGGAAAAAGCCAGAACTTACAGCTTTTGAAATTTGCGATTCAAGAGAAAGACTATAGTGACTATAGTCTATAGTGAAACCTAGGAATTTTATTTCTGTAGAAGGGATTATATCTGTATCCTGAATACGTATTGGACTGGAATCAAGGAGACCTTGCCTTCCAGGGGAACCTATCCAAATAAATTATGTCTTTGCCGGATTATGTTTGAGTCTATTGATCGACATCCAACTTGAAGTCAATAATGAAGCTAACTACCTTATTTTTTAGGACGTCTTTTTCATCCGGGGAACAAAATTTAAAGATCAGACGATCGTCTTCATAGCCTTGTGATTCAAAGCCGGCTGAGTGAATGAGGTGTTCAAGACGATTAGTATAGAGAATGAAGAGAATGGGTCCCAAGATAGACCCCTGTGGACCTAAAAATTCAATGGGAGTTTCAGGTGATGTGCATTTATTGAAAATTACTGAGACTACTCGTCCAGACAGGCAAAATGTCATCCATTGGAGTACATCACCTCGAACGCCAAATTCGATATCAAGCACATTTAACAGAATACCATGATCTACCGTATCAAAAGCCGCTCTCTCATGTCAATAACAGATAACAAAGCCAACTTACCTGCTTCCATCCTGATGATAAAGTCTGAAATTATTCGCAGTAGAACAGTTTCCGTTCAATGAAACTGTCGATAAGCAGATTGATTTTTGGCAAAGAGACCAGCGGAGTTCAAGTGACCTACCAATTGTTTGGCAACGATTTTCTCAAGAAATTTTGATAGAAATGGTAAGTTGGATATAGGCCTGTAATTAACCGTATTGTCAGTATCAATATTTTGTTTCTTTAGAATCGGAGTAATAATAGATTTTTTCAGTGTACCCGGTACAAGTGAATTTACTAGTGACTTCTGGATGATTGCGGTAATTACAGGCTTTATATACGGAAGACATTTTTTTAATAGCCAGGTAGGTATGGGATCTTGAGCGCATTGCTTGTTTGGACAAGACATCACAGCTCGTGTGACATCGTCTTCCGTTACTGCAGCAAACGCAGTGAAGTCGCCAGAGAACGGTTTAGGGCCAGCGACAGCGGGTGATCCTACCCCACCGAGGGCTCGAATTTTTTCTACCTTACTACTAAAATATGCGGCAAGGCTATCCGCTTCTAGAGAGGAATCAACCTTGATGTTGGTCTCTCCAGACAAGATCTTTATTTGTTGCCACAGTTTTCGAGGATCCTTTTCTGACTCAATCTGTTCACACCAAAAACTAGACTTTTTCTTTGTGACCTCTTCTTTGTAACTTTTTTGTTTGACAATCCATAGTTGCCGATTTCCGACTATCGGATCACGTCTGTACAGCCTTTCAAATTTTCGCATTTTCCTCTTTTTCTGTAGACATTCAGCGTCAAACCATCTGCCGCAATTCCTAGTGCGGCAGACCTTCTCTGTGAAATGAGCATTTTTATCCAGTAATGCCAGTAGCGTAGAGTTATAAAGGATAACTAACTCTTCTACCTGCCTTCCACAATACTTTTCCTTATCACAGAGAGGCGAGATCTTCAAATCTTTGCAAAACGTTTCGATGTCGAATTCTCCCCAATTTCTGGAGATAATGGATTTGAACTTCAATTTTGGAGGATCGAAGGCAAACGCGGATGTGACGAGACGATGATCTGAGAGTCCAATGTCAACAACATCTGTACTATTCGGGGGAAATTCGACTCGGGAAATAATGACATCGAGAGTACCGCCTGCGTCACGAGTGGCTGAGTTCACCCACTGCTCGCAGCTGAATATACTCGTATATGCTCTCTGACGTCATTATACGACCTAATGCCAGATTTAATGATTACTTACTTTTTAAAAACTTTCTTGTAAAACAATCATCAATTATGCTCAATCGGAGTATAATTGATTATTTAAATTTCTTAGCTGATAAAAGTTTATACATTCAAAGGGATAATATTTTATACTTTCATCAGAGTTTCAAAATTTTTTCAGTAAGATCAATTCTGTAGTACAAAATTATATTTCAGCACATTAATAACCCTATATATAATACAAATAGACTAGACACACTTACAATACTATTCCTAGCTGTTTAAATATGCTACCCGCTGAATAATAATTAAAAAAACTGTATTAAAACAAAACAGTGTATAAATATATTGAAAACTTGACTAGATAAAATAAGGTATTTCAATTAGATAATAAGGAAATATTATTTTATGTGCGATTTATTGTTGTCGTTTTCATTTTATTTTTTTTAATGTTTTTGTAGAACTATTTTTGAGAAATATTTTTGCTTTAAGGTTGTTATACACGCTTTTTATGTTTTTATTTATTTTATACAGATATTTATATATTTTGTGACTTTGTACAAAAACTAGTTTATTGGAGATTTTTGCATTGTATTTTTTTTTGTAAACTGTAAATAATTTATTTTTTTAACTCTCAGCTCAAAACATCCTGCGGGAATTTGACTACGCAATTTATTACAATTTTTTTGTGAAAACGCCGCACAGACAGCTTGTTTTAATCTCCTGAGCTCGTAATTAGTAAAGATGTGGTCTATGCATCGGAAACCGGAATGTCCGAAAGGCAAATGAATGCCTCTTTCGACTCAAGTAATGGACACGGAATGTTGTAATCTGTAACTCACCCAAGGTTGCCTATTTTTTTTCGCTTTCGTTGCATATTCTAAATTAATTTTTTTGGATTGTTTATCACTTTTAGTTTCTTTACCCGCAGGTATATATATATATATATATATATAAATAAATATATAAGATCTGATTACAATAGTTAATAAATAAATAATAGGAAAGTCTTAAAGAAATTTTAGTATTACAGTTAAGGAACACCTAAGGTATTTAAGTAATTATAATCATTCTGAATTTGCCAATCATATTTGAGAAACCTTATTTTTGTTTTAAAATTATTTTAATTTATTTATTTAATTATTTTAATTATTCTTTTGATATAAATAAAGTTTTAAAAATTTAACATACAAGTACAACCGGTTTACAATTAGATGTATTTGAAATTTTAGAAATCAGAAAAACTGTTAATGGTCAACTAAATATAATTAATAATAAAATACATTTTTTTTAAAATAGCTATCTCTTTTATTTATTTTCATATTAATATTAATAATGTAAATTATTTATTTTTTAATTTCTAATATAAATTTGTTATTCGATGTTTATAATTTTTTTTAACATTCTTGATTAATTACTTACCTACTTTAATACATTTTTGTTTATGTTTATAATTTGTCTATTCTTACATTATTGTGTTCTATGTTTATCATTTGTATATAATTGACATTATTATATTTTGGTGTTCTATATATTCCTGATGAGGAAAGCATCGCTTTCGAAACGTGTTGAACAGTATATATTAATATAGTGGTGATTACAAAGTAATTTTTAATTCGTTTATTAATAATGATGCCACAAAGTGAATAACAATATTTCGAAGAAATTATAAAAATAAGGTATTATTACAATAAAAAACACATAAATTTGTTGTAGACCACTTTTATTGGTCTACAACAAATTTATGTGTTTTTTATTGTAAATTACTGCGAGCCACAAAGTTAATGCTTTTTACAAATATGTATTATTACAATTGTTATTAAGTATTATTATGACCGGTCAGTGGCAGAGTTAGCCTCACGTCTGGGTCTCACCCAGGCATTGTGAGTTCAATTCCTCCATTACGACACAAACTACACCGACCGCTTACTATGATGGTAGTAGGTGATTTTCAAATATTGACAGGTTACTTGGAACCAGGGAATATTTATCATTCTATAGAAAAATAAATATATATTTATATTTAATATTTAGATTGCGAAAATTATCGTCTAAATAATGTATTATTTAAATGATAATTTTCGCAATTTAAAATAATGTATGTGTTAGTGAATTTTTTTATTTTATTTTAAAATCAAATTATATTTTGCCTTCAGCAATTTTGTCAAAATAACTTATTCAGTTTCTCTCATAGCGTCTCACTTTAATTGCTTTACAACTCGTCTTCTCCGCTGGCATTTTAAGGATGCTCCCCGCCTAGAAGCCTATTTCCGTTTTGACAGGAAACATGCCCTTTGGCCAGAAAGCTTCCATTTTGACATTTTGAGGCACCAAGCTTGCTAAAATAAAGATAAGGGACTTCATAAGATATTAGAATATACAAATCGTTGTTCGAAGATGTGTACTGTATTAATAATTCACGATGATTAATTTCTTGCTTCCAAAGATTAAAAATAAATTAAGTGGTAAAAATAAGTCCTCCATCACGACACAAGCAAAATCTTTCGCTTACTGTGATGGTAGGAGATTTTAAAATATTGTCTAGTTATTCGTAATCAGGGAAAATTTGTCTTTCTTTAAAAAAAAATATTAATTAAAAAAAAAATAAAAAAAAATAAAAAAAAAATTAAAAAAATACAACAAATTAAAATAAAAAAATTTTTGGTAGTATTCGTATAAGATTTTAGAAGATATTTGAAAAACACGGCAAAGAGAAATGGTTCGACTCAAATATATAACGGATTTATGTAAATGATCGAGATTAACGTATTATGAATAAGAGAAGATTGATTTACATATTTATATGGGAATCACAGCAGCCGTAAGGTCACTTATATCACAAAGCAAATAAAATAAAATAAATGAAATATTATTCAGCAATGCGATATGCATATAATATAATATAAATTTTATTTAAAAACAAAAACAAATATTATGATGAATAAGTATACTTGAAAATGTTATACAAATTAAACAACACAGTTTGATATTTTATCACTGTAACTTCAATGAAGATTAAAAACAAATTAGAAAAGGAAGTTAAAGAGTGTTTTCATCGTGGATAAATAGTAGACGCAAGTTTATAAAATCCTCAGTTATATGTTCCTTTTTTAACTAAAAAACTTCCAAACATTATTAAATTATATTATCTATAAATAATAAATGAGTTAATAATTACTTTAATTACTGACCACTTTATTAATATATACATATCAATATGTTTCGAAAGCGAAACTTTCCTCATCAGGAATATACAGAATACTAAAAAATAATAATGTCAAGCATGGACAAATGGTAAACATAGAACACAATAATTTAAGAATAGACAAATTATTAACAGAAACAAAAAGTGATCAAAGTAGGTACTTAATTAATCAAAAATATTAATTAAAAAATATTATGAAATATCTAAAAACAAATTTAAATAAGAAATAAATAAATAAATTATTTTTTGTCGCTTCTACGACTCGTTCTTGTGTTCAACATGTCGGCTGTGTAATGATCTGCCGGCCTCTGTGTTTCCTCCTTCCTACAACATGGGTCTCTTCAAGACCCGAGTTCACTCCTTCCTATCCTCTAAAAGACCCCCCAAGCAGCATCCCCAACGATGATATAGGCCTTGATGGAAATTATTTCCCTCGGAGCCTCCTGTGTGGAGTGTTACTGTAAAAAAAAGTAAATTTTATTTAATTTTCGTACTAAATTCTGAAGTTGTTAAAATATTCACAGAATTGAGGTGAAGAAAAGATACGGTGCATACTTTTTACATAATTAGAATATATCGAGTTGTCAACATATTCCAGGCCATACACGGAATTATTTAAAACAAAATAATCTCTAAGAGAAAACAAAGCGGTGTTTTGCGGTAAGAAGTAAACAAATTATAATAAAAACACCGTTTGGATTATTTATGTATATGGCGTAGTTCGGTAGTAGAATCTCTTCAAGGACGATTCAATAAATATAATGCAACAATAACAAGTACTATGAAAATAGCAAGAAATTAAAGCGATCGTGGCGTTATTTATGGTTGACATATATTTACGGTTTTTTTGGCGTATTTAATTATTATATCTATAATTAATGTATGGAACGTGCCGATGTTTAATAATTGTGAGGCATGGAACAGGCAGAGGAAGGATAACAGTCGACTGAATCCCGTAGAAACCAAATCCCTCAGCGTATGTGTGAAAATTGTTGTGATTCGCAAATAATGCAAGGCCTGTAAGTGTGATGACTAAGATTAAGAAACTGACGATTAGACTGTTTGGGCATGTAGAGCGTGTGAACGAAGAAAGGCGTGGAAGGAGAATATAATACATGACTGGATCTTGGATGGCTCGAAAACTCAGCTAGCGTGGAGAACATTCATTTCTATGTTCCTGAGGGTCATCTTCGTCACCGACAGCATAGACTGTTTTATCTCCCAACCTGCGGGACCAACTTGCCAATGGTCATGCCGATGGGGAGGGCAATCTTGCTGTTCAACAGAATCATTACGGATATTGACATATTAGCATCAAAGAAACCATACAAAATAAATTTTTGAAATTCCACAAATACAACAAAACTACAATTTTTTAAAGGTTTTTAATAATAAAAAAAAAATCATTTTATTATGGAGTTTCAAAATTAGAAATAATTAGAAGATATATTGTTTCTACATAATCTGCTAAATAATAAAATTGATGGTTCCCAACTGCTATCCCTCGTCCAACGAGGCGTATCAGACACACTATGCTTTTTCATGTAGAAGCGAACAACACTAATGCAGCAAAGAACTCACCAATTACTCGCGCAATCACAACATACTCGTATACCCTACACGAAAAATTAATCTTTTTCACGATTCTTTACTAACTTTCGAAACATTTTTATTCATTTGTCTTAGCGTGATATAAATTACTTTAAAACAACACTTATTTTTTCTTTAAACTTTTATTCGTAGTCAATTAAAATTCTTGATTTCATAACTTCTCTACACTTTTCCGAGCACTCTCTTATTATTATTTTTCGTCACACGTATATTCATTAGTTAAGAAGCATTCTCACCCAGACAAAATTAATAAGATATTGTATGAACATACTTAATAGGTACTTTAACAATATAAATTTTAGTACATTTTTTTTAGTTAATAAATTTTTACAAAGCTAATGAGACAATTTGAAGTGTTTTTCTTAGTTCTCCTCACTAGTGGTTCCTGTGCTGAGGCGGACTTGTTTTTATTTAAAAACTTGATATTTTTAAGCTCCTAAGAAATTCTTTCCAAGACTCCTCTTCTTGATTTCTTTAAGCCAGGTTTTGATTTGATTTTTTAAATCATTTGCCTTTTCGGTTTTTTTTTCTTTTATGGCCGGTGAAAATTTATTATCACATATAGCTTAGTGGAGAGATATTTATAATTCGTTTATTCAAAGCAGTTTTAAATTCAGAGATATTCATGTCATTTTGGTCCCAAGATCGCCCTTAATGGGTGAAAGCCAAAAAATAACAAAAAAAGTCATTTTGGTTCGCTCTTGTGTGGTAATAATTAGGTCTCTTCTATTTTTTTTTGAACTTTGAAATATTTGATTAAAGCATTCTTAGCATAGATATTTTGGATATTAGGTACTGCAAAAGATTTGAAAATTTCTTTTGTTGGCGTCCTTATGGGGACTTTTAAAATGGTCTTTATAATACCTTCTGGGTTTTTGACAATTGTTTCATATGGGTAGTAGTTGCCGATCCCAATCCTCGTATATCATATTCAAGGTGGGAGTGGCATAGCGCACAGTAAACTTTTTTAAACATAATTTTGACAAAAAGTTTTTCTGAAAAATATCTTGAAAGAATACAGTTCCAGTTATACTGGATGGTATTTAAATCAATTAACGGAATGGCTTCGATTTACCTAACGGGACATTGCATCCCTCGAATATGCATTCCAATTCACGACAGTCAACTCTTAGATCAGCGACTTCATGAGCTATCGGAAGGCTGAAGGAACCAAAGCGCACATCAGATACTAAGTTTGGTGAGCGTGATTTCAGCGTGTCAGGCTCTAAAGCCTGGAATAAACTGCCGCACGATTCGAGATTGTTAAAAGACTCGACAGAATTCGGAGCGAAGTTTAAAACTCATATTTTTGGAATGTCATATCCATGTTGCATATCCAATTTACATTAATAGCGATTCTAGTTTCTAAAATAAATACCAACTCTTCTTTAGTCACTAACTCTCTAATAAATATAATGTCAATGACAAATATGATATAAACAGTAAATGCAATATCATGCAATGTGCAGTGTTTGCTAATATTGTGTCCCGTGCGTGCAAAAGCATATATTTTTATTACTTTTATCATTATTGTTATTATTATTATTACATTTAAAAAAATATTTCTTATATAATATATCGATACCTTAGTTCAATAGGGAACTAACTCTAAATATCGAAAACTGGATTTTAAATTTTTTCATGAAGACATCGCTCTGATTATTATATATATTATTAAGTTATTTCGTCCACCTACACCATACAAATAGAAGCAATATGTTAGTAATTTATCAACCTATCATATCTTTACAATGGTTAACGACACTTTCATATTAAAGTTTTTCAAAATTAATTAAAAAGTGACCTCACTCCTACTTATTTCTGTTCAGACTTAGACAGACCATTAAGAATCTTACTTCTATAGAGAAACAACTCTTTGTTTCTCTATATAATTATGTTTTATTACCTTTGCCTCTTACAGGTCGAATCTATTGGAAACATAATGTGCAGTTTGATAGGTCCGCGCAATTTTATTATTTTTGTTTTTGGAATATTAACGGTAATTGTATAGGACGACTAATTTATTTAATTTTAGTTTAGGCTGAATTTATGTTTGTGTTCATTTAATTCGATAACAATGGTCACGTGACGTCATACTGGGCACGATGAAGCCAAATCCCTGGAGTAGAAACTTGGAAGTGCAGGCGCAAGCACTTCTCTTCTTTATTTCTACGCCACTGAATAACGTTTCTTCAGAAGGTTTTCTAGAAGAAGATAAGAAAAGAAAACACGTTCAAAAGAATCAGATTTCTGAAACAGTTAAAGAAGATGTTAAAAAACACATCAATTCGTTTAGACGTCTAGGTTCACGTTATTGCAGGAAAAGGTCCAAGAAGGAGTACGTTGATGGCAGTTTGAAGCTTGCTCTAATGTACCGGATGTATATAGAAAAATCAACAGCGGAAAATAAGACGTCTGCCATAAAAAAATGATTTCAAACGGAATTTAACATAATCCATTTTAAACAGAAAAAAGATTTGTGTGCATTCTGTACGACATTTAAAAACACGAATGTAGAAGAACAAACCGCAAAAAAGTATGCATTAAAAAAAAATGTATGTGCAGGAAGGACAAAGATGCCGATACGAAGATGGTTAATGTGTCAAGTTACATTATGTTATGCTGCATTGACATACAAGCAATACTCTTCATCTCCGCCCTTCCTTTTATGTTGTTTTTTCTAACAAAACACCTTTACTTAACTACTTTTAGTATAAGAAACTTTGTTTTCTTACCTTTTGAAAAATTCCTTTTATAATAAATCTGTATTAAAAGCTGCTTGTTTCTTACAAATAAATAAACAGATAAATTATTTTTTGCGATTAATACAAATTGTTTTTCGTAATATTTATGAAATAATCGAAGTTGAATGTGAAGAAGGAATGGATCCGACATGAATAATTTATCGGAATGATTGAACATCGACTTGAGCTACTCGGTGTTCCGGAATGGTCCTGGGAACGATATTGGTTTTGGCACTTATCCCCATTTGTATGCATTGCTTATTTTGTACCGTGACAGAATTGATAGTACTATATTAAAAGGAAATGAATTAAAAAATCATACTACCCACTACAGAACATATTATTATTTACCCAGTTAGGCCTTTAACTATCGACCTCATAATTATAATCTTATCTTCTTAATATATATAAAAAAAAATCGAATATTTATCTGTCTGTCTGTCCTCGATTTTTTCAAAAATTACTCCTCCGATTAATCCAGTCTAACGATAAAGTTGGTACTAATACTATCTATAGTACGTTTTACCAGGCCATTATTTTTATTCTGTATTTGAAACGCGCTTCAATGGAAAGATTTATACAAGTTCCATCTAGTGATTTTTAATGGATAACGACTAGTCACTATATATAAAAATGAATGTTTGTCTGTCTGTCTGTCCTGTGCAATTTCACCGAAAATAGCACATTTTATTCATGAGTGTCGGGAAGGTTTAAAGAGTAGTTTGAACGAAATCCAATATGTAAAACTGTTGCTATAACGTTTTAAAATTAATATGAAAAACATTGAAAGCCCCATCTTGTATTGAGGTTAGCCCATATAGATATACCATTCTAGTTAGCCACAGATTACATATTCAAAAGGTTTATTTGGGTATAATATTTTAAAAGTGGTAAACACAAGTCGGTACCTACTTAAGCTTGCGAGCTCTGGGCGAACTTCAAGAAGGGTAGCATGGAAATATTTCGCGTACAACACAACAACCCCTACCGCGCGATGTTCGGTTTTTCCAGACACTGCAGTGCCTCCAACATGCTCACGGAGGGGCGAGTTCCTGGCTTTGCAGCCCTCATAAGAACCCGGGTGGCAGGATTAGGTGCCAGAGTCTAGATTCTAGCGTAGAAGCAGGATGGACAAATATATTGGTTCCAACAATCTCAAGTACAATAATTCACTAACATCTATTTTTTACTCTTTAAATTTCAATTTTTATGAATATATGTTATCTACGTCAGTGTTCCGCAAACTTTTTATGTTCAAGGTACACCTATCAAATCAAGAAATTTTAGAGGAACACCAAAGAAAAAAGTAATATTTATTTATTACCAAAATCAATATACCTAATATGAAAAGATGTTTATTGAGAAATGTGAGCCTCTTTAACTGAGCACAGGCGATCAAAATTTGGAGCAATCGTTGATAAGGCTGCTCTCATCTCTTCATTGATCGTCCTCAGGCGTTCTCTTTTTTTCGATTTAATAGTAGTGATAGTTGAAAATCCCAATTCGCATAAGTAGGTTGTGGAAAATGGTAATAGAATTGCAACAGCACGTTTTGAAAGCAGTGGATCCTCATTTTTTACATGCAGCCAAAAATGTGCTAGCTCTACTACGTACTAAAAACAAGCTTAGGTTTTTTTCTTCGTTGACTCTGCTTCTTCTTGGAATACATTAGTTTCACTCGACAAACTTGCGGTACGTTTAACGAATTTATCCATTATATATTACACGTATTATGGGCTATTTATTTGTTATTAAAAAGTCCATTACTCTCGCGACGACACAATCAGAAACTAGCGGCTAGTTATTGGCGAATAACGATTCGTTTAACGGCTAGTTTACTCGTGAAAAGTGACTCGGTCGGGCGCGACAACGACGACTGAGGACTAGGGATGAAACGATACGAGGCGCGCCACGCGGGTGAAGCTGTCCTCACCTCGCGCAACAAAGCGCCTCGCTCCTATAGCTTTCAGCTATTTTTAGGTGTATTATCTTCATAAAAACTTGACTTTTTTCCGCGGCACACCAACTGATGACCACAGTACACCAGTGTGCCGCGGCACACGCTTTGCGGAACAATGATCTACGTTATTTGTATACACTTAATTGGATTTGTGGGACTGCACTAACCTCCCCATATTCCGGAATAAATAAATTATTATTATTAAGTACCCTTTTTATTTAGATATATTTTGAAAAAATAAATGTTTGGAATGAAATAAAATTTTCAAATGAATGTTTCTTTGTATCTTTGTTTAGAGATAATTGGTTTCGCTGACAAATCACAATTTCATAAATTTATAAAAAAAAAAAATCCTGAGCGAGGCCGGGTACACATAAGCTAGTATTTTTATAAATCTTATGAACTTAATAATCCACTTAAATTATCTTCTTCCTGTATTCCTTCACTGACTACCTCCAATAGTATAATATTTGCAAATGTTTTTTCAAATAAATTACGAGTATTTTCTTAGTAATATAAATTTATTCTGATGTACGTATTTTTTATGTGATTATTGTAATACTAGATTTTGAACTGCCCCGGGTCAGCGGACCTAAGACTTCCATAATAGTACAAGAGGCATTTTCCGCTTACAATGGTGATAGTAAGACGATTTCAAATATTGTCAAGTTATAAATAGTCAGGAGTGCTATTTTGGTTCTTTTTAGGGAAGATTCCTTATCTTTTTCCTTAGGCTTAAAGACTTCTTGATTGACTGCGGAATTCCGAAGAGACGTAGTGAAAATATACTAAACAGATTGTTAAGAGATTATTTAAAAAACACAAATTGATGAAATATCTTCAGGTGACACAAGATTTAGAAACAAAACTTTTAAAAACAATTACATTATATTATGATGCATTTTTATACATTTTCATATTATTTTTAAATAGCATAAATAAGCCTTTTAACGAAGAATTATCTTTTGTAACACTAAATAGTAATGACCTTTTTTTTTACTAGTTCTAAAAGTGACATTTTCCGTCGTGGTTAATCTGTGGCGACCGGAGAGCCGAAAAACTTTTACGAACTCGGTTCAAATTCCTAGTTTAGCCACACTGACTCGATTCCTCGGACCTTTCGGTCTGCACGGGCCCGCCGTTCTGGAAGCAAAAATCGATTATATTACAATAATGAATAGGGACGCTTTTCGTTTCTGACTCCAATCCAAAACCTTTTCCGTTCCTTGAGTATGAGTTCGGAACAAGTGAATCTATATTTGCGAACTCGGAGTGAGTCCACCGACTTCAGAATCGGATTCACTGGATTCGGCTGGCCATAACGAATCTCATCTATGCCGCGCCTACCGTGAATTGTGGAAAATGTCAACGTCTATATAATGTTAACTAACTAATTATGTTCAAAGGAAATAATAACGTAATTGGCAACTTAGTTAAACTTGAGTTTTTCTCTTGTAAAACTATTCAAATATTGAAATTTTTAATGAATGTCATTCGCTTAATGACCGAGCTTAATACCCGAGAGAACCAGAACCGCAGTTAAGCAAGAAGTTTTTAAGCCTAACGATAAGGATAAGGAATCTTCCTCAAAAATAACCAAAGCATTCCAGGAGGCGTATTCTGATTCTTATAAGGAAAATTCATTTTCCTTAGCCTTGAAGACTTCTCGCTTGACAGCTGTCATTCAGCGAATGACATTCTTTAAAAATATCGATATTTACGTAATTTTAATAACAACAAAAAACTTTGTATTATGTATATATTGACTCTAAATATTATTAGTGAGTCATTTGTCGCATAATATTGCTATTAAATTAACCAATTTAACGAAATTGCGATGTTTGTAAGTACATATGACAGACGCCCACAATGTCAGATAGGGCGATTTAAATTCTTAACATTATAATAATCTACACGTGTAAAGTAAATAATGACAAACTAGATGTATGATGCACCTATAATTTTAATGATGCTGTGATAATTAATGCACAAACTCGTACACAAATGTTGTTTCATTTACATACAATCGGAATCGCAGTTAATAAAAATGACTTTAAGCCTAAGGAAAGGATAAAGGATAAGGAATTTTCTTTAAGAAGAATTAGAATAGACCTCCTGGGACGATTTCTCTTTCTTTCAAATAAATTTTTTTTGTATATCTCGAGCGTAACAATTTATAGACATTTTTTTGAATATGTAGTTTTATTTTACAATACACATTTTTGACTTAATTTTAATAATTCACTACCGGTTTCGACACTGGCGTGTTTGTTTTAGAATGTTTTTTTTTGCAACGTACATTGTAATAAACAAAAAAGAAGGTGTAGAATTCAACTACTGAATTGATTTGTTTTCCCCAGCATTCAGTAATACTTACTTTACCAGAAAATCAGATTTGTACAAAAATAATCTCATCACAATAGAACAAAACTGTTCTCTGCTCCAAATAAATTAATATAACCACCGTGTTAGAGAGGAAGACACCCTTCTAAAAAAGGTTTGTAAATGTATTTGTCTTTGTAGTGTACAATTACTTTCAATTGCTAATAATAATACGAGTTAATTTCTGCAGCGCAGTTTTGTATAAAAAGTGTAATAAAAATAAATAATGTAAATAAAAAAAATATCCGAGACACTATCTAACGATTACAAATAAATTCGGGCAGAATCTTATAGTTGTATAAATGTAGCAGGCAAAAATATATGGGAATTAATTGAGGACGATATTGACCGTTTTTAGATGTCCAAGTATGATTCCGTTATAAATGACGCTGTGGATTGGGGTAGCCGTTGCTCAGTTGGCAAAGAGCGCAAGTCCCTGATAAACGATTGGGATTCGAATCGCAGCTGTCATCATTATTTTTTCTTTTCTGTGTTTTTCGGTTTCGTGTTTTGATTTGGGAGTTGTTATCTTCAACGATTAAAAACATTTTTGTGCACATCTTATAAAATCGATTGTTTTATTGACCAGCATATATATTATATTGGTATGGTATACACAATTTGAATCATAAAACGGGATCAATAAAGATATCACCAATCCCTCCAGACCAAAACCCTTAGATATAAGAAAAAAAAAAAGTTTTCAATAGTTTTTCTTACAATGTAGGTATATTTGTCAATAAAACATATATAAATTATTACTAATAAATGCCCAAGAAATATAGAAAAAAATATTGTCTACATCGCCTAAAATATTCTTTTACTTGAAATGAACTCCCAAAAACCGAAATCGCTTTACCGACACAAGTAATAACCTATTATACCCTTCTTATACGACTTCTTCTTCCATTCACATTTTTTTTTAGTCTCAATACATATTCTTTTCATATATAAATATTAAAATGGGTCCATAATAAAACCCAATGTCAATCTCTTCTTACTGAAACAATTTTTACATTCTTAATTTTTAATTAATTTATAGTATAACAGGAATATAACTTTCAGGCAATATCTATTTCTTTGTATATGGATATTATTATCTATAAAAAAAAGAAACCACAAACAAACAAACAAATAAACAAACAAGCATACAAACAAGCAAAACAAATAAACAAACAAGCATACAAACAAGCAAACAAACAAACAAGCAAACAAACAAACAAACCAACAAACAAAGAAACAAACATACAAACAATCAAATAAACAAACAAACTAACAAACAAACAAACAAACAAACAAAAAAACAAACAAACAAACAAACAAACAGACAAACAAACAAACACCGTGTTTGGTGACCAGATCTGAATAGCCAGGTATTTCCCCACCTCCCTCTTCTCCTTCTCCTTCCCCTCCCCAATACCTTCAGCCTCACAACATTCCCCAATTGGGAATGCCATAGTCTCACTGGCTCCAGACGGTTGGGAGCAGTTGGGGCTCTTGTGAGGTATTCATATAAAAAATAAAAAAACGTGGAAAATTTGAAATACAAATAATACCACCACTACACTTCTGGTAAAAACAAATTATACTTCACGTAAACATAAAAATATTTTTAACACTTATTCGGTTATAATTATGCATTTTATCTGATAATATTATCTACAAACGTCTATAAATGTCACTTCACTGAACTGATTATTCATAAAAATCACATTGAGTAAATAATAAATACATCAAAACAGAAATGCTTCGTTCTGTAACTCCATGTCGAACATTATCTCCAGATTCAAAGTGCAGCGAGATGTTGTTATTTTTAGTATGGAATTCAAATATATAAATAATACTTATTCTCAATGTCAGTATTAGTCTTCTGTGATTCTCCGTGAGATATAGTCGGTGTTATTCGTTACCTAATAAATAAATTAAAATTGTTGTTTACGTGAAGTGATCAATATTAATTCATTTGTATAGAATCGTCATTCTAACGCTGCTATCACTGGTAAGTAGCTGCTTTCATTATCTCATTATTTCAGATAAAACTACTATTAGGTCAGATGATAATGATGTGGTTAATCTGGTTAAATACTCTCAAATAGAATTGCTGATAAGAACCTATACAAGCCAATAACAAGTGTAAATGATTGTAAATACCTACAAATGATTTAAACAGCGTTGCTACCCATTGTGAATAAAACTTCTTTTTTTTTTATGTTTCAAAATGACACCATGTTGTCTTCTCCAGAAATAAAAATTATGTTGTATTTAATTAATCCTTAAATGACAAAAACATTGTGGCAGTTTCAAATATTTGTGATCTTGGAATAATCCCTGATGGTAAACTATAACATACAAGAAATCATTAGTAATGTTTTTATTATTATTTTTCTATTTATTTAATGTAAATCAAATTTAATAATGTTATTATTAAGTTCTGCAAGTTTTTACAAACTGCGGTTAATCTACATTGTAACCAATTATTTATACGATTTTATTTACTCCTACCCATTTCTAATTTGGACGGGTTTTTAAAACTAATGATTTATTATCGGTGAAACCGTTTTAGTTAGAAAATAATTAAACTTCTCTATTCTGTGAGGTTTTTAGGTTTATAATGTGTTTTCCCCATATTTAAATTGTAATGTTTTCTTAATTGATTCATTTAAATGTGTTATATTGTTTAGATAATGTGAACATACTTAGTAGTGGTATATAAAAATAAATCTGTACTTTATTAATGAATGTTATATTAGGATCATTCGTCCGATTATTGATTTTAAATTGTTCAAGTAAATTTAATCCATGACCCTTTCTTTACAAACAAAAACAATTAATTAATAAAGCTGCTAAAATGTTAGGTTTCACCACATTCTTTATAACATTATTATTACATTGTAACCAATTATTTATATGATTTTATTTACTCCTACCCATTTCTAATTTGGACGGGTTTTTAAAACTAATGATTTATTATCGATTTAGTTAGAACAGGAACTGAACTTTGCTTACCTACGGAGCCATCTGTAGTTTGCATCAGTTATTATATGATCTCCATTTTATGAATCATACGCTAACAAAATCGAAAATATTAAAAAAAAATCTTAAAACGTCTTTGTTACATGTCAATTCTATGATTTAATAATTATTCAGAGGCAATTTCGTACTTTAAAATTGATTCATTTAGTGGACGAAGTCATTTCATAGATGCATTATTCTTGTATGAAGTAGTTAACAATGATATTGACCGCCAGGAGTTGCTAAATAAGAGTCAATGTACCTGCGCGCTGCACACGGTTTGGCATCCTATTCAAAGCGTATCAATATAAAACATTTTAACAATTTAAAACAATTTATTGTAAACAAAATTCTTGCTTGAATATCCTATATCCTAATAATTACAATTAGGATGATATCAAATGTGGACATCTTCAGTAGCGAGCGGAATGAAAAGGAAAATCCATCAATAAAAATGAAAAGAAAAAAATTATTATCATTAATTTTGTTTTGAAGTTGATTTATATATTATTATTATAATTTATGGTATCTTGTGCGGATATCTTCAGTTACCACCTAAATTGCTTCGTAATATAATGTAAATATTTTTTTAATATCTTATCTCTTGGGTAAAGTTGTAATGAGGAAATCTATAGATGGTTTTATTTTTGGTTTAGTACTCATTACATATAAAATGATAAATAGTAAGCTGTCGATTTCCCGAAAATAAATAAATAAATAAAATCTTTAATTATTTGGAAAATTTTGTTGTTTTATTAGTTAAAATATTTTTTTATTAAAATAATAGTAAATCGTATACCATTAATCGGTTTTTGCCATAGTACAAACAGGAACCCCCTCGGCCCTCATAGTGCTGACTGCAATAAGGAACTCCAGTACAATTTTTTTTATCAACGATGACGTTCAAACTCAAATACCAGTATATTTAGTTTTTTTTCCAAAAGTTTTTATAGTGAAATGTTCAAATTTTCAATTTTTCGAAGCCCGCCAGAATGCATCAAGTCTATCAGTTTTGAGATTAGAATGTCACATGTCAAAACAAGGATGAGCTTTACCGTACATAATTTTATATTTTATTCGTAGTAAATCATAACTAAACATAAGAAATAAAATGATGTACCCTTTTAGAAACTTTAACTCAAAAAATAATAATAATATTGAGCATTAATATTACCATGATAGTATTGATAATTGGTTTGTTCATGAATACTCCAATCAATACCTTTCATTAACAATGTTTTTTTTTAATATTGAACAGCAATTATAGATCTTAAAGTCACACAAATTAGGTTTAAATTTCATCAAAACCAAAAAAAAATACTAAACCGTGTTTTGACGAGATGATTTTTTATTCACTTTTAAAAATAGATTCATATATTCTATGTACAATTATAAAAGTTATGTATTCAGAATCGGTGTTTTACGTAATGTATGATATTGCATTCTGTTCTGTTATTTTGACTCGGAACAACTCGACTTTCAGAACCTGACTCCAGGGTACGATTCATTTAACCTTTGTATATCTTCCGGGGGTGGTTTCGACTGTTCATTTAATTTAATTATGCATTATTTCCTAATAAACCTGCCACCACCTTTCAAATCTCCGTGTCCAAACCATCTGGATCTCCCATCTATTCTCTCATTATTTATGTATCGTCCTTGCATTATTTTTGAAACTTTTTATGTTTTACAGTTTTTTTTTTTTTATGTGACACCTCACAAGAGCGCCCCTGTATGTACGGAGCATGTACAAGGTATCACTACTCAGTTGGGCAACGCTGTTAGATGGGTTAAAGAAAGGGCTGTAGGAAGGAATTTGATAATGTGGGCTTTGAATAGACCCAGATTAAATGTTGTAGGAAAGACAGATGCCAGTAGCTCGTTCCTCATACGAGCCGATTTACACAAAGCGAAACGACACGTTCTCGTGAAGTCGATATCAATCGTGAACGGATGTTCAGCTCGTGTCCGTCGAGTTTCACTCACGTGCACCAGCGTGGAGGGGATCAACGCTGCTAGCTTCTTCGAGCAGGCTCCGTTGAAATATCTGTAGAACAGACTCAGCATACCTACATTGCGTCTGTGCATGATGGCAGTCGATCTGTTAACAACGGAGTGTCAATCAGACGAACCGCCCTCCTTTGTGTAGAATCAATCAGGTTTAGCAAGTATTTGGGAGCTCCAGCCCTGAGGAGACATCCAAATTCAATTATTGGACGTATTTGAGATTTGCATACGATTAGCAGTAGATCACGAAGAATCTGTTAGGATATACGTCATAGTGATCTCATTTCTACTGTCCAACATTAAAATTACTAAAAAAATAAATTTATCACATTGAATTTACGAACATGGAAAAATGTTGTGATCATAACATCCCAAGCCGTACAATTCAACCTGGTATTTTATTTATTTGTTATTTCCATTGTAGCTCTTATCGTTTCACTTCAGATAATTTATCAATTTCTATTTTAATGTTTAAAAATATATCAAAATAATATATATTAGATAGAACTTTGTCCTCATTCGAACGGTTTTTTTTGTCCTCGATATGGGATGGGTTATCGATAAATCGATAGAAGTATGTTGTGGGCGGGTCTGGTATGTTCGAAGTAAGGTCAATTTGCCTTTACTTCGTGTGAAATTGATCTAAATTATCTAATTCCTCTTCTCCTTGGTCCGTTCATGGTCAAATAGTCGAAAGGTTCTATGTAAATTGGCGAAATAAGTTTTCTGTTAAATTACAGATTGGTTTACAATATACATTAAATTTAAAAAAATATATTTGATTGCAGAATTATTTTCTATTTAATATGTTTATTTATGATTGTTATTTCAATGTTTTATACCCCTGAACTGCTATATTTGATTTCTTTAACAAGACAGTACTTTTTAGTAACATTTTATACATTTTTAGTACCATTTTATTGTGACAATTTAACTTCAGCGTCACAATATTATCCCCCTATGTGAAGGATTCAATATCTGGGGATCAAGTACTTCGATGTTGTTGACATATTTGGCACATTAATGTTACAGTATAAGCATGCATTAGTACGTTTCTTTTCATCGAGTAGTTAGGTTATTTGAAACTATTTAACTCTGGATATAAAAGCGTCAAATTATGTTGTTCCTTTTTATGTTATCCATTATAATACATATGTACCTTTTCAATATTATTTGTAAATGTAGATGTTAAAACCTGTAATGGGTATAATAAATAATTAAAAACAAAATAAATGGGTTCGGTTAGCTCAGGTAAGGTTAGATTGGGTTAGGATAGGTTAGGTTGTATTTTTATTTAACCCCTACAGTTTCTTTAAAACCGTAGCAGTTTTAATTTTAGTTAAATTATGTAGGTCAAATTTCTTAAATCACGTTCCCAACATAGGGGATTGAATTGTCCGACCCTTTACAGGCGACCTGGTTATAATTGTGACTTGATACATATTATATGGAAATAATGCAAGAATACTAATGATCCGGTGCTGATTTCTACAAGCACCTAGGCAACAAGTTTATAAGTTTAATGATATGTCTATGCAGAATGAATTAATGATAAATTTAAGTAAGCACAGAGTCATGGTGTTTGAAAGAGAAAGTACAAAGACAGGATGTAAAATGTTTGTCAATGATGAATACTCGAGGACTCGCTTTCACTTCCTGTGGTGTCACAATAATAACGTACGCAAAGTAAACCCATACTGAGAGTTTTCATACATAATGTCCGAAGGTACCTATGCTGCTTGCTGGCGTTGTAAATAATTTAATCGGCATAATTGCCGCCCGACAAGATTTAACAAAAAAAAACAACTAAAAAAACAATCATACTTCCACGGATTTTCTGTTCAGTGGGGAATATAGTTACCTACTAGGGCTAGGAGTACAAAGATTCGAAGTCAAATTGTGGTTTCACTGGCTTGTTCGCTGTACAATGTACAGGTCAAGTGCCGAATGTAAAAGTACGTTACGCATTCTGCATATAAATGTTTCTTTTAGGAGAGGCATTGGGGTACAGAATAATTTTATTGAGAAAGTTAGACAAGGCGTTTTTCTTATTGGCAATTGATCCAGGCATCGAGGGTTGGCCATCCCCAAAGATGATATAGGCCTTGAGGGAAATAATTTCCCTCAAGGCCTATATCATCTTTGGGGATGCTGTGTGGAGGGTCTTTAAGAGGATAGGAAGGAGTTACCTTGGGTCTTGAGGAGACCCATATTGCAGGATGGAGGAAACACAGAGGCCGGCAGATCATTCAACAGCCGATCTGTTGAACAGAAGAACGAGTCGTAGAAGCGACCAGTTTTCATGTGACAAATGTCAACCATGTGCAAATGTTGGGCACGCGTTTCGCGTGTTTCCCGACTATGCACCGGTGCCGAAGGGATCAATGACGCCAGTTCTTTGGAGCATCTTCCATTAAAATACCGGTAGAACAAGTACAGCATTCCCACCGGACGTCGGTGATCGAAAGACTGCAGTCCGTTTGTTAAGATAGGCGAATCTATCAAACGGACCGCCCGTTTCTGCATGGGGTCAGGGTTTTTTTCAGATATTTTGGGACTCCCGACCAGAGGTGGCTGCCAAATTTCACAGTGGGGCGCACTTGCGATTTGTACAGAGTCAGCAGTTTGTACTATCTGCAGTATTTGCGGGCTCTGTACAGTATGCCCAGCTTCTGAGAGGCTAACTTTACTCTGGTTTCGATGGAGCCCCCATACCTAAGCTGGTCACTTAAGTTTATACCAAACAGCAATGGAGGGCTTGTTGGGAAGATTGCTTCCATTAAAGGAGTTTCTATTTGTTTCACCCTGGCGAGATTAAATAATTCATAATCAAGAGGTTGCTTTAAGTGGTTTTAGTTACAATAGCAATTATTATTATTAAAACATGTATAGTTATTATAAATAACTTTTAATTTAAGTGATACAATTATGTATATATTATAATTATATGTATATATATATGTACATTTAGTTTAAATGACAACATCTTTTTTTTTCACTTACAACAATACTTCGAACTCGTGACGCTCTGTCTATCAATTATAATTGAAAGATTCATTATTTTAACTTATCCGCCGGGAGAAAGACTATTATCGCTATAAAAATCGACCGCCATTTGATCTGTGGTGGTATTCTCTTGTTTTTTTTTCTTTGAATTTTTGAACTTTTTTTTGTCTTGATATACTTTTTTGTTTTATTTAATTGTCAAACAGTGGTGCAGTATTTGAAGAAGTAGAGTGCGCTGATTGGCTACCTTGTTTTTGAGCTCACTTTTCAGTGCTCCTACTGGTGTAGTGATCTCATTTTAACCAATCACCGCTTATTTCTGTGAAATTGTGAAATTACTTGTTTACAAATTAAATCTCAGCTTACTAAGAAATAAAAAGTTTTGCTTTTATGTGAACATGGGAAATAAAAGAGTTCTCGAAATAATGACAGCCCCACTATTGCTTCCCTCTACACCTCTCACTCGGACGAATCAGATTCTGATGCCCAGGAGATAGAGATGGATATCGACCCTAAACGCGGTAATCCATCAGGACAAAAAATACTTAATCATTGAAGAAGATAATATTAACATAACCTAAATGAAAGATGAAACCGGATAAAAGGACAAAAACTAAAAATATTTCAGTCGCATCTGGGACTCGAACCCAGGTCCTCTGCCTATCCGGGGAAACGCTCAACCGACTTAGCTAATGAGACAAGTTCAATCTGTGTCGACACAATTATCGCGAAGGCCTTACAGGATGCATTGGCGGAAAAACCGTCAAAGGAATCAAAAGAACAGCAGCTCAAGGTGTCCCAAAATGATAAAATGATGTGAGTGTTCTTGGATCAGTGGCCCAGCTCTTGCTTAAGTAGGAAGATCTGAGAGGAGATCCGAACTCAGCCCTTGCAAACATCAAGGTCTTTCAGGCTGAAAAAACGATGGTGGACAATTATACTAAGTAGTTGTTGGACAAAATTCAGCAGCTAGTCTGATCTGGGACCAGTTATGCGTCGAGTGGCTGATGCCACGCAGGCAAGCCTACGGTTTGCCGACATGGTCAAAAATGGTCCTCAGAACACGGCACGACTTCCAATCACCCGTACATGACTTAGTGTTGGGACTCCTAAACCTGCCATATGCATTTTTCCGAAGCTGGATTCAGCTAAGGACAGCGACGAAACGAAGCAGCACCTGTAGGACGTCTTACGACCATCTGAGCATGGAATCCGCGTTATGGGTATAAGGAACATCCGTAACGAAGGCGTAGTTATCCTAACCGCTACTCGGGAAGACAAGGAAAAAATACTCAAAACCCCATGTATAGAAAACTCGGCTACTCTGAGTGCCCGACTATCCACAAAACGGCATCCACGAGTGATATTCTTTAATGTTCCTTGGGACTTAACAGATGAGTGTTTCCTCGGGAGTGCCTTAACGGGAATCCAGGACAAAGCAGACTTAGAACCCACACTGAAAACGTGCAAGCTAAGTCACCTAGCTGGTGCTCCGACAGGATCGACATGCCACCGGGTCTACGAGGTGCCTGCCCATCTACGTCACGTGCTAGTGGACCAAGGGAAGGTCTTTGTTGACTGGAATGTGTGCCGCGTTCGTGACTTTATTGGGCTAACAGTGTGTTCCAAGTGCCAAATGATTGGATATTCCTTCAAGTTCTGCGACGACCAGCAGAGATGTGGACATTTTGCAAGTGGAGGTTATGCCAGGAAAGATTGTACAAAAGCTGCCGCCAAGCCAGTATGTGCTACTTGTACTAGGTTTGGCAAGCCCGCTGGACATTTGACTGGAGACAAGGACACCTGCCCAGCTTATAAGGCTGCTCTTTCCAAGGACTTTGCCACCATCGATTATGGCGTATAAATACATAGATGACGACGGTGATGTTGTCTACACGAGGACTAATGATTTGAAACAGTGGACGGAAGAACATATAATTGGCCATGATATAGGTAATTTTACTTGTGTACAACTAAACATTCGATCCATATCTAAATACTTGGATGTTTTACATGCTAACCTCCAAAATTGTTGGAATAGTTTGGATATCCTAATGCTATGTGAAAATTCAATAAAAACGGAACATATTTGTCTTTTCGAAATTCCCGGTTACAATAGCATTAGTTTCTGTCGCACATCCAAACCTGGAGACAATACAAGACCTTGGATTATAAAAGAATGGATGACAGAAGATATTCTATCACATATTAAAAAACGAGATTCTTTATTTAAATAAAGGGACTAGGACGTAGGACAAAGAGTAACTATGACGATGTAATTAGTCAATAGTAATTAGTAAATTAGTTAAAAAATCAATCCGCGGAAAATAATACAAACCAATTTGTTAATTATTCATCTGATCAACACAATTTTAACACAAGCTGTAATACCAGATGAACTCACATGTAGTATTATTAGACCTTATTACAAAAGTGGGAAACACACTGATATAGGAAACTATAGACCGATTAGTATATTACCCGCTTTAGAAAAGATTCTCGAAAAATACATATCTTTAAAACTAACTAAATACTGAGTGATTTTCTTTAATTGATTTCAATCAATTCGGTTTTCAAAAAAAAAAGTACTGAAATGTTACTTCAGGATTTCTCTAACTATGTAAATAATGAATCGACTAATAAAATACATGTTTTGGTACTGTTCATAGATAATTCAAAGGAATTTTATACTATAGACCCCATGAAATTGTTAAATATTTTGGAGGCAATAGGGGTAAGAGGAAACTTTCTCCAACTATTCAAAAACTTTCTAACCAATCATCAAATCCAGATAAAAATATCAGACAAATTTAGTAAAAGAAGAAACGTCATAATACGAGTTCGACAAGGGTCAATTTTAGGTTAAACGGTGTATGTTATCTTTGTATCATTTATGAATAAAATATTCTGATTTGTTAAACATTATGTAAACGCTGATGATACAGCACTTATAATATCCCATGAAAATTTGGATACTGCATTGAAATTGTTACAGCTAGACTTTATTTCTTTATTAAAATGGTCACATGACTCTGGTCTAATAATAAATGCTAAAAAACGAAATTGATGCATATAAGATCCCGGCATGCAAGGTACAGCGAGGTACCTGTAATCATATCCCATTCATTTAATTGCATTCACAATAATACCAAACAGCTCTGCGCGTGTACATGTATCGAATTAGTCAACCAGTATGTGTATCTATGTGTTACGGTACAAACAGAATTTATTTGGATAGCTTCCCTTGGAAGGCAAGACCTCCTCGATTCAAGTCCAATACGTATTCAGGATACAGATACAATCCCTTCTACAGAAATAAAATTCCCAGGTTTCACTATGAACAGTCTTTCTCTTGAATCGCAAATTTCAAAAGCTGTAAGTTCTGGCTTTTTCCATCTTAGTCAGATAAAATCAATCAGGAGATGTCTTCCCTCTGATGGAGCAAAAGCACTCATAAATTCCATCGTTGTCTCACGTATGGACTATTGTAATAGTGCATATGCTTGCCTCCCTCAAAAACAATTAAATAGAATCCTGTTCGTCTTCAATGCTGCGGCGAGAATGATATTTGGTGAATCTAAATATTGTCATATAACCCCACTTCTAAGGGATCACCTTCATTGGCTTTGATGCCCTGAAAGAATAGAGTTCAAGATCTGCTTACTGACCTTCAAAGCATTGCAGGGGATGGCGCCGGCCTATATATCTGAACTATGTACCCGACAGGACTTAAGTGATAGACAGCTTACTCTGAGGTCAGCAGATCTAGATGCTACTAATCGTCTAATTAAACTTTCAAGGTCAAATCGAGCCGTCTACTATGATCGCTCTTTTAGTTTAAATAGCCCTCTAATTTGGAATAAACTTCCCCCAGCTCTTACTAATATCCAGAAATTGACTGAATTTTAACGGGCTTGAAAAAAAATTATTTATAAAATCCTACTGTCTATAAATTTGAATTTCTCTTCAATTTATTATAAAAAGTCATTTCCTCAAGCCTCTGGTAGTTGTTTGGTTTCGGTTTCCTCGGTATATATATTTTTTTTATGTGAAGTCAGTTATTGCTGAACATAACCCGACTCATGTCTTAAAATGTTATTATTTTTGTAGTATTATTGTGAATGTATTATTTTGTACTTCTGTGTATATACTATATAAAATTTTGTAATTTTATTAGGTGAATATGCACTTAAGGAGTACTGTAGGAGTAATATTAAGAATGTATGTAATATGTATAAATGAAATACAATGTATAAATAAAATAGAATGTATAAATATAATCGCTATATCCATGTTATCCCTTATGTTGTAATAAATGTCATTATTATCTACTTATTATTACTTACTTATTAGTATTTACTTATTAATCCTTACTGATTACTACTTATTACTATTTACTTATAATTTTATTTTTTTACCGACATTTTATTATTTACTCTACTAATTACATAATTTTATTATATTTCATTATTTACCTATTTTTATTTACATGTTATTATTTACCTATTTTTATTTTAATTTTTATTTACATACTCGTATTACTTACCTATTTTTATTATTATATATATAGTATTGCTTTAACTTTTTCGATTTTCAGACGACCCCTGATGGGGAAAAATCCACCTTAGCGCCCCCTTAATTCGACCGACCGGAAGGTCTAAGATTGCTCGAAAGGGAGCGTGGATTTAGCAGCCAAGCCAAAATCGACCTTCCGGATATAGAAATTCAAAAAAAATAAGGGTCAGAATTGGTCAAATTTCGATGTCGCATAAAATCGTATGGAAAAATTCAGACAACTGAAACTGAAACTACTGAAAATTTTGTATCGAAAATAGTGATCGATTATGGTTTCCAACTGTCGGCGAGAACTAAAACTAGCGTTAATTAAGTAAGGAAAAATTCAAATCCGATCGAGTTTTGCGTCGGTTCTATTTTCAACCGCAATCTTTCTACCCGCCGTGTGGCGCTGCTCGAGTTTCATTCGAGTTTCCAGCGATCTTTTACCCTACGTGTTGCCAGTGAAAGAAAAATAATAGACTCGCCGAGTATATATTTAAAAACTACGTACATAAGGTAAAATCGGATCTCTCGGCGGAAAATTATCTTCACCGTTTGCCGTCTCCCACGAAATTACAATACCCTTTACTTAGACGAATCGGAGAGGTTAACTAAATAGATAATCGCTTTTAAAAACCACGTAGAAAGTTTTGAAAATCGCGACATATACAACAACACATGGAAAAACTTCCACGATAATCGTTCAAACTTTTGACAGTTATGAAAGCTGATAAAAATCGTCATTTTATTCTTTCGCGCCTATTCCACTTTTCTATGGGATAATTTTGTTCGAGAAAATTCCTTCAGTTTGTAGACAAGTGCAATATTACAAGTACCTACCCGAGAATCTAATGTATGGAAGCATTCGAATTTAATTTTCAAGTAGGTACCCAAGTTTTAGGAGGAACCTATAGGAATAGTATGAAAAAATTACTTTGAAGGTTTAATAATATTTAAAATGAACGAATATCTTGAAATAAAATTACGAGTTTTTTTTAATGCGTAGGCGATTTTACACGGCGCCATTATTAATACTTACCTGACTAATATTGTAATACTAATTTAAAATATACAAGGAACAAATAATTCGGTGAACGAAAAAAATCGATAAAAATTCATTTATTGATAGAAAACGACAATTTTTTGTATGATTTTTTAAAAAATTTATATAGCGCTGTTTTTTTACTTTCCCCTTGAACTTAGCAGTTAGCTCCAAAGCCCCATTTTGCAAGATGTGGCTCATATTTTTTAAGGGAAAATATTACGCAAAACACATTTATTAAAATAAAATCACTAGGGGTGGGGTAGGGGTCGGGGAAGGAATAGGGGAACGAGCAGGGGTAGGGGTAGGGGTAGGTTTATCCGATATGGGTATCAAACTGAGCGTCTCCACCTACGCAACGAGATTTGGGAAATTTAAAATTTGGCAACAAATTCCTAGGCCCCATTTGTCGAGATAAAGCTAACATTGAAAGTTTTTTTCTTTTCATTTTCTTTAAATACTTAATAGTAGTAGTCGTAGGGTAGGAGTTGGGTAGATGTAGGGTAGGAGTTGGGTAGATGTAGGGTAGGAGTTGGGTAGATGTAGGGTAGGAGTTGGGTAGATGTAGGGTAGGAGTTGGAGTAGGAGTTGGAGTAGGAGTTGGAGTAGGAGTTGGAGTAGGAGTTGGAGTAGGAGTTGGAGTAGGAGTTGGAGTAGGAGTTGGAGTGGGAGTTGGAGTAGGAGTTGGAGTAGGAGTTGGAGTAGGAGTTGGAGTAGGAGTTGGAGTAGGAGTTGGAGTAGGAGTTGGAGTAGGAGTTGGAGTAGGAGTTGGAGTTGGAGTTGGAGTTGGAGTAGGAGTTGGAGTAGGAGTTGGAGTAGGAGTTGGAGTAGGAGTTGGAGTAGGAGTTGGAGTAGAATTTGGAGTAGGAGTTGGAGTTGGTGTTGGAGTAGGAGTTGGAGTAGGAGTTGGAGTAGGAGTTGGAGTAGGAGTTGGAGTAGGAGTTGGAGTAGGAGTTGGAGTAGGAGTTGGAGTAGGAGTTGGAGTAGGAGTTGAAGTAGGAGTTGGAGTAGGAGTTGGAGTAGGAGTTGAAGTAGGAGTTGGAGTAGGGGTAGGAGGGTGAGTAGAATTATTTTTCCAAATATTCGTTGTAAAAATTATTTTCAGCACACACACTCCTTGCTTCATGCACATTTAAACACACATACACAACTATTCATAACCAATTGCAGCTCTGCAATAGGCAAAACCTAGTATATAGTATTGTTCTAACTTTTTCGATTTTCAGACCAAACCTGGCCGGCCGAAAGCGACCTTGGTGCCCTATCCATTTAAAACACCTCAAGGTTCATTTTAGCTTAAGGGCAGCGGACTTTCGCAGCCAGGCGAAAATCATCCTTCCGCATATCGAATTTCAAAGAAAATAAGGCTCAGAATCGGATAAGGTCCGTGTCGTCGGCCTGTCTCGCGAAAGTGGACCTAACCGCCCGCCGAGTTTAAAACACCGCAAGGCTCATTTTGGCGTGCAACAAATTCAGCAAACCGAAGTTAGCCGCGGATCGAAACTCGCATTCTTAAAAAATCTCTGGAAACTACTGAAAATTTTGTATCGAAGATATTGAACGATTACGGTTTCCATCTATTGGCGAGAACTAGAACAAACCTTAAATCAGTAAGCAAAAATTCAAATCCAATCGAGTCGGTTCTATTTTCAACCGCAATCTTCCTACCCGCCGTGTGGCGCTGCTCGAGTTTCATTCGAGTTTCCAGCGATCTTTTACCCTACGTGTTGCCAGTGAAAGAAAAATAATAGACTCGCCGAGTATATATTTAAAAACTACGTACAAAAGGTAAAATCGGATCTCTCGGCGGAAAATTATCTTCTACTTTTACCGTCTCCCTCGAAATTACATAATCCTTTATTTAGACGAATCGGAGAGCTTAACTAAAGAGATAATCGCTTTTAAAAACCACGTAGGAAGTTTTGAAAATCGCGACATATACAACAACACATGGAAAAACTTCCACAAAAATCGTTCAAACTTTTGACAGTTGGGAAATATAAAAAAAAGCGCCATTTCGTTCCGTCCCGCCCGCTCTCATATTGCATAATTTTTCTTAGAGAATTTTCCATAGATTGTATGCAAATACAAAAGTACCTACGCGAGAATGTTATCTAATAAAGCATTCGAATTTAATTTCCGGGTAGGTAGGTACCCAAGTATTTAGAGCAAACTAACGTAATAGTATGGAAAAAATGCTTTGAAGGTTTAATAATATTTAAAATGAACGAATTTCTTGAAATAAAATTACGAGTTTTTTTTAATGCGTAGGCGATTTTACACGGCGCCATTATTAATACTTACCTTACTAATATTGTAATACTAATTTGAAATATACAAGGAACAAATAATTCGGTGAACGACAAAAACCGATAAAAATTCATTTATTGATAGAAAACGACAATTTTTTCTCTGATTTTTTTAAAAATTTATATTGCGCTGTTTTTATACTTTCCCCTTGAACTTAGCAGTTAGCTCCGAAGCCCCATTTTGCAAGATGTGGCTCATATTTTTAAGGGAAAATATTACGCAAAACACATTTATTAAAATAAAATCACTAGGGGTGGGGTAGGGGTCGGGGAAGGAATAGGGGTAAGAGCAGGGGTAGGGGTAGGGGTGGGGGTAGGTTTATCCGATATGGGTATCAAACTGAGCGTGTCCACCTACGCAACGAGATTTGGGAAATTAAAAATTTGGCAACAAATTCCTAGGCCCCATTTGTCGAGATAAAGCTAACATTGAAAGTTTTTTTCTTTTCATTTTCTTTAAATATTTAATAGTGGTAGTCATAGGGTAGGGGTTGGGTAGATGTAGGGCAGGAGTTGGGTAGATGTAGGGTAGGAGTTGGGTAGATGTAGGGTAGGAGTTGGAGTAGGAGTTGGAGTAGGAGTTGGAGTAGGAGTTGGAGTAGGAGTTGGAGTAGGAGTAGGAGTTGGAGTAGTAGTTGGAGTGGGAGTTGGAGTAGGAGTTGGAGTAGGGGTAGGAG
>JAHDVE020006581.1:0-105102 GCA_022606495.2 Halesus radiatus
CAAAATAAAATAAATAAATAAGTAAGCCAGGAGGTTCCGATTTCGATTCCCAGATGCGACGATACTTTTTTTTTTTAAATATTCTGTGTTTTTTCGGTTTCAAATGTCATTTGAGATTTATTAATGTTAACTGCAATGATAAAACCTGACAATTCTACACGACAAAAAATCAATCGGATAAAAGCACTTGCATAGAATTTTTTTTTAATGGAATAATTGAAAAACATGATAAAATAAATATTTCAAAGCGCAATGATGGAAATAACGTTGTGAAAATAATTGCACTGACCCAGAAAGTCAGGTTAGTTTAGTACAATGACACAAGGGTGTGACCACGTACAAATCGCAAGTGCGCCCCACTGTAGAACTTGGCTGCCACCTCTGGTCGGGAGCCACAAAATATCTGAAAAAAACCCTTGACTCTGTACCGAAACGGGCGATCCTTTTGATAGATTCGCCTGTCTTAACAAACGGATTGCAATCTTTGGAGTACAGACGTCAGATGGGAATGCTGTCCTTGTTCTACCTATATTTTAATGGAAGATGCTCTGAGGAACTAGCGTCATTGATCCCTTCGGCACCGGTGCATGGTCGAAAAACACGACAAACTCGCGCCCAACACTTGCACACGGTTGACATTTGTCACATGAGAACGGGTCGTCTCTACGACTTTTTTTAATTTTTTTTTTTTTATATGAATACCACACAAGGGTCCCAAACTGCTCCCAACCGTCTGGAGCCAGTGAGACTATGGCATTCCCAATTGGGGAATGTTGTGAGGCTGAAGGTATTGGGGAGGGAAGGAGAAGGGGGAGAGGAAGGTGGGGAAAAGGGTAAATACCTGGCTATTCAGATCTGGTCACCAAACACGGCTAAAAGCCATTTCAAGCAACGTTTCAATTCTGAATGGTGGTCTTTCACCAGGGCGATACTGAGAGTATCTTCCACTCTGGAACGTGCGCAAATATACTAATATTATTTTTGAATGAATTAATTGTTAAACAACACAAATTAATTCAATAAAAATTACTTGCGCACGCCGGGATTTGAACCCGCGACCTTCGGATTCGTAGTCGGGAGCCTTACCCCTCGACCATGGAGGCCGTCGTGGACGACTCGTTCGTGTGTTCAACAGGTCGGCTGTGAAATGACCTGCCGGCCTCTGTGTTTCCTCAATCCTACAAGATGGGTCTCTTCAAGACACAGGTTAACTCCTTCCTATCCTCTAAATGACCCTCCACACAGCATCCCCAAAGATGATATAGGATATAGGCCTTGAGGGAAATTATTTACTGTATAAAAAAAAAGTTCGCCGCTCGGAATTTGTTTGTTCAGCGCCATTTATTATTATTATTAATTATGTTGTACTATTTGATTCATAAGGCGTACAAATACATAAACATTTTTTTTTTAATTAAAAACCTTTTATGAACCCTTCAGAAGCCCTTAACTTCTTTAATGAGCGATGTGTCATTTAGTTTCAAAGCTGTTAATTTAATTCTCAAAAAATTGCAATGTCAATAAACTTTAATGGGGAAAGGGACTTCGGAGAATTATTATTTATAAATTCAAAATAATGATATTATTATTGGGCAATACGATAAACATGGTGTTTTTAAAGAGAAAAATATTTATAACGTTTTTTTTGCATGGGCTTAGATTTATCAAAATAAAATCAGAAATATTACACATTTCTGACCGTTCTACGCATGTTTTACAAAAACATTTAAAAAGTTGAATATCCTTAAAAAATGTTGTGAAGGTTTTTGTTTAATATGTCGATAAGATAAATTTAAAAAAGAACAGTGTTTAGTTTAAATACTACGTAACTTTAATGTTTAAAAAAAAAATGATGCGGATTATAAATCTTTGGTTAAGTTTATTTACAAAAACGTAACGAGAAAGGATTGAAAATATTTTTCTCCAGTTTAAAAATCATATTCATATTTTAAATATTTTGTAAAACATACAATAGGACGGTCAGAAAAAGTAATATTTTTTATTAGATTTTGATAAATGCTAAGCCTATGTAAGTTTATAAAATATTTAATAAATATTTTTATATTTAATAACATTATGTTTGTCGTATTGCGTAATAACACTATCAATATTTTTAAATAATAAATAATTCCGCTCCGACGTCCCTCTCGCCCTTAAGCATAAATACCATTACCAGTATAAGTACTAGTGCGAAAATTCTTCAAACATCGCCTAGTATTTTTCCACAATATTACCCATAATATCCAAACTGCGTAAATAATTTAATAAATCGGAAATTAGCACCAGTCTCAAGGTATCTCAGGCATGACGTCGCGGCGCTCGCAAATAGCAGATAGCAAACAGAAGTGTGAAGGTAAAGTTAGTTTGCCACCGACGGGCGTCGCGACGGAGACGCCGCGGTACTTTACCTACCCCCCACCCCACTCCTCTTCACGGGTCAGTTGAGAAGCGTCAACAAATAAGGGTGGGGATCTTGAGTAAAACAAGACGTTAACAAAAGATGAACATTTTTTTTACTGATAATTTTTGATTGACGATTTGTTTATAGAACCTATCAAATTTTAAAAACTTACCATAATTTTCTTCACCAAAATGTTTGGATTGTGCATATGCTCGTCCATGTATATGTGAATTAGATGTGTTTTTTTCTCCACTTTAAATATTTCTTCTTTTAAACATTTGTTTTCAGTTAGATTTTTAAACTATTTTATGTCTGGATTGCCTATATCAACTAAACTGCCTTTAGCTGGCAACGTGATTATAATCACGACCTATGAAGCTTTGCCAAGCTGTAATATTTTACATAATACGTTTTAAGAAGGATAACAAAGGTTCTTTGCATGGTGTTTTATAATGTGGTGTGTAAGGTAGGCCTGAGATGGTGATACTGTGAATGTCATATATGTCGTGAACACCTCAATAGGAGAATCTGTGCTGAGGATTTTTTAACAAAGGTGCAAGTATTGATCTTTATTGGTTAGTTTTGTTTTAATATTTTAGTTTTGCTATATACATGTGAATTAGGTGTAAAATTTGAAGAGAAATTCATTTTGTGTATAGTAATCAAAAATCAAATAAGGTGTGGTGATTTAACCGCCCTAACCATTCGAACGTACGTGATACGACCGCTATACCATCGCCCAAACGCAACAAACCGTATCCCGTACGTTCAGGTTAAAAAATAACGATAACCGAAACCCACAAAACGTTCGTGGTACGTCGTATACATCAAGTTCGTTCTTGCGTTATCGCTTTTAGAATGCCGAGGTAAGCCGAAGCTAACGGATGTGTTCGGTTGTTGTCGTATTCTCCCATACAATTCACTTCGCTAATCAGTGATACTCCAAGCACGTGGAAAAAAAAACGATGTTTTTTTTACCTACTTTTTGAAAAATAACCCAAAGGAAGGGCGGTTAAGTAAATCCTTGAAAAGGAAAGAAATATCTAAATATAGAAAGAGTAAGTTTGATTATAGGAAAGTATGATAAATAGCATGAAAAAGAGAAAAAGGACTGTCAAGTAAGTATGATATTATATGTGTAGGATTATGTGTCATTTGATTTGGTTATGTTTTGAAATATCGAACACTGCAACAAATATGACAAGAAGTTATAATATTTGTTTCATATCTTTGCACTTAGTTCATCGAGAAAAATGTTTTCTTAAATCTAGAGCTCACGGGTCGAAAGTTTTTCAAACATCAAACTCTCATAATATTTTCTGATTAAAATAACGATTGTATAAAATTTGTGTTATTTATTTTCCTAACAAAGTAATAATATTTGATTTAAACATGCATTGTTTTCAACGGTTCTTTGTAGTTTTACAGCAAAAACGAGAAACTGTGCTGTAAAATTTTTTCTTGAAAACAATTATAAACTATTAATAATTGAAATGGTGTACTTTTTTTGTTTTTGTTTTTTTTATCTGGAAGGCGAAGAAAATTTAATTCATCGCTCATTATTTATTGTATGTGACCTCACCTCTATGATTTAAAATAAACATTCATTATTTCCATTGTCTGAAACCAGAAAGTAAGAAATTTCAGTGTAGCGAAACGTTCACATAAATCACCGATTTAGCCAAGTTGGCACTTTGTTAGGAGACACGTAGGAAAACAATAACATCGCTTGTCATGGACATAGACAAAGGGATTAACTACGGCAGAAAGCAAAACGAGACGATTCTTTATAAGAAAGCTCTGATAATAATAGTAAAGATGGTCCTAGCAAACTCACTGAAAAAAGTTCGGTTGAAAAGGGTGTTTTTTTTTTAATAAAAAAATATCTCTCTCTATCTTGTACGTCCAGCTAAGAGACATTCTTTGGATTTATGAATAGTGTAAATTGTAAACCAACATTTAATACGCAACTCAATATAGTATTTTCAATAATAAAAATTATTTTGTTTAAACCTGACTGGCTTAATGGTAAATTTAATCGTAAGTCAAATATGACGTGATTTCAAACTTCGCAACATAACCTAAATCAAATAAAATAATCATGATTCAAAATTTAGAACATTGTAAATTAATATAATATAATGTCTCAATTGGTGAAACACGAGAATAATGCCATAAAAAATGTATATCCATCGTAAAAACTTAACTCCTTTATGGTGTTTCGAATCATGTGTAAAGGAATAAAAGTCCCCACACAATGGTAATACAATGTAAAGTTTAAGGGACATCACATTACGGTACAAAAGTTTGTTTTTCCGTCAGAATCGATTTGATTTTATTGCTGTAATGGCAGTTAGGATGCGTGTGGGTGGGTGGAGACATTTATTTTCCGGAAATTCTACGAAAATATTTGAATAGACTAATACAGATTTCGCTACTGGGAATCGAAGGTAGGAATACCTAGTTTGGTACCTACGCGAGGGCCGTTAGGTTGAGTGTGTTTCAATTTAGTTAGAAATTGCTGATGATCGAATCTATTTTAAAACTGAATGTAAAACACGGATAAGTGAACCACGCCATTATAGAATAGTTCATTAGAATATAATACGGACTGCTGCAAGTTGAACTCTGGGGTTTTTAATGCTAGAAGTGCCAATGTCAAATATGCAAATCATTGGGAAAGGCGATCGTCTGTCAATTTCTAGAAATAAAAAATACTGAAAAAATTTATGACTTTACACAATACCATTAATACGTACACATACCGCGAAAAATATGATTTCCAATCAATATAGTATTTAAAAATCAATGTAGGTTTGTTTGTTTGTCCTCGATGTTCTCAATAATTACTGGACCGGTTTCGCTGAAAATAACACAGTTTGTTCTTATTGGTGCCAGGAAGGTTTAGAGAGTAGTTCGAATGAAATCCGATATGTAAAACTGTTGCTATAACTTTTTAAAATTAGTATGAAAAATATTGAACCCGCCATGTTTTATTTAGGTTAGCCACAGACTGCATATTCAAAAGAGAAAGGTTTTTTTGGGTAGAATGTTTTCAGGAGTAGATACCTACTTAATAACTTTATGATTTAGATATATTTCGAAAAAAATAAACGTTTGGAACGAAATAAAATATTCAAATGAATGTTTCTCTATTTGGAGATAGTTACTTTCGCTGTCAAATCAATTATTGTACCCGAGCAAGGCCGGGTACACATCAGCTAGTATCTAAATTAAAGTTATCATAAACACTTCTAGCATTTTACTATAGCCTAGTAAACGTGATTTTTATTTTATTCTTTTAAATTTGATGTAACTAAATCAAATTTATTAATGTTAGCATTGGGTTCTGCAAGTATTTTAGTGTTTTATTATTGTGACAGCTGTTTCTGCGTTCAAGGCCATTTTCAAACTGTGGTTAGGCCACGGTGACACTACTTATTTATATGATTCTATTTTCCATCACCCAATTTCATTTTTTATGATACCTAAAATAATTTATTACCGGTGATACCGATTTACTGAGAAAATAATTATGACAACAGATTCTCTTTTCTGTGGGGTACTTTGAAATCTGTTTTCCCAGCGCTAAATGGCAATTTAAATTTTTCCTTACGTATTATATAATGACGTGACTGCTATTGACTTATTTAAATGTTGTATATTGTTTAGGTGTTGTGAACATACTGAGTAGTGGGGGAATAAATAATTTTCCTCACTTAAGTAATAAATTTTATATTAGGATCATGATTTTTATTAATGAATTTTAAATGTAACGACAATAAGAAAGGATTAAATCATACAATAAAAGTAGAATTTTGTATGTATTTTTTTTTTATTACAAAAAATTACTGATATTTATAACATACTGCTTTAAATAGAAACATTAAGATTGCGTTGGCGAGTGTACACTGTACACACAGATGATGGAATGAAGTAAATTATTACCGTAAGTACAAAGCTCAATCAAGTCCTTCAAGAAACTAATAAAATTGAAAAAGTATAATATAACACTAACTTAACACTTGTATAAGTCGATTGAAGGACTTGAGCTTCAAACTTACGATAACACTTTATTCCATTTAATCTTACGTATTCACCCGCCAACAAACAATTCTTCTCAATATTTAAAATCATTACTTGCTGAAGGTGTTCAACTAAAAATATTGATATCACGCTTCGATTACCCTTAAACATTAGAATCTGCTAAAGAAGAATAAAAATTCAAATGTGTTGTTACTTTGATGACAACTCGAGCGATAACTCAAACTTAAGTCGACTAAAGTCAACCAACGATCGATTAAACTAAAAAGTTGATCAACTTTATTGAAAGAGAGTTCCATTAATCACTTTTGTTTCAACTTCACATTCCACAAATAGTTGATCAACAAATTTTAAATCGTGTGAACCCGGTATTACTCAAGTTAACGTTCAGGAGATAAGTTTTTTTGCTAGTCGAAATGTCGGAAATGCTTAATATATTTTTTAAAATATTATATTAACTGTAAAAAAATTTGTATCCGGCGTTGCCCGGGGTTATGAATGGTTTGGATGAATGTTTTGAGGTTGTGAGGTGTTATTCTACCGCTACCCCAACCAACCCCCACCATCAGCCCCACTCCCACTATCACCACCACCCTCATCCCTTTCCCTGGCCATAGCCCTACCCCTACCCCTACACAGTAGTTTTACTCTTATTTTGAACGTCATGTGTGCAATATATCCTCCAGAAGTACCAAAAATCCGCTTTAAGGGTGGGAAAGGGGGATAGAGGTTGATTTTCGAAATATCATATGAACAGCAACCTTACTCTTGTTTCGAATTTTAAGTGTGCAAAATTTCATCAAACTCGGAATAAAACTGTAGAATAAACCAATTTCTGAAAAAGTGAAGTTATTTTTCTACTTTATTTATTTATTTATTTATTTATTTATTTATTTATTTATTTATTTATTTATTTATTTATTTATTTATTTATTTATTTATTTATTTATTTATTTTAGAAACAATCATTACATGTATAAAATAATTGGTGAACAAATTACAAGGTTTTAGAAAATTATTACAAGGACCAGTACCAATGACATGCCTCTATGGAATATCTAGTAAGTGGTTATATACATTTTACCGGGCGGGGTTAGTACAATGCTAGGAAATGATACATGGTAAAGATAAAAAGGTATATGAAAAAAGTGTATAGTGTATAAGTGTATGTGGCTGTGTATGTGTATGTGTGCGAGAGAGAGCGTGTATGTGTATCTATATGTCTATGTACTGGAAAGTTGTGATTGCGCATTGATGTTAAGAGTAATATTTTTCTTAAATGACGGTAGGGAGTCAATAAATATGTCAGATTTAGGTTTATCTCCTATTCCAGCTTTACATATTTTTTTTTTGGCATAGACAGGGAGAAAAAAAAAGAAATCTCGGAATTATTTTTCAGAAATCGATACTGAAAGCTGTCCATTAGCTAATAAAATGAACTTAGCTCATAAAATATTGATAATGCTTCTCCATTCTATACGTTACGAGTTCATTGTTCAATAAACTGTTAGAGATGTCTAGTAGAAGGGCCGAACTTAATTTTAGGAGTGTAAAAATGTCCGATATTACTACTCGGATTCCCTCATAACAGTCCATCAAATGTGTCAGCCGTGAGCGTTACTGGAGAAATAACTGTTTAGGTTGTTTATTCTTCAGAGTATAATAGTTATTCTATGTAGGTATGAGTGAGGAGAATATTTATAGAAGTAATGGGAGGAAGTTGGGAAAAGGGTAAAAAGAACCCATGGAAATTTAGCTTAAAAATAAAATATCTACTTATTGAAATGACCGATGAATGCACAAATTGAAATAATTTAATTTTTTCATTATTAATTATTTTTATTGAGATTTAAAAACATCATTGTGATATTTAATCATTGAAGATAATAATATTAACATAACCTAAATGAAATATGGAAACGGAAAAAAAAACAACAGAAAATAAAAAGATTTCAGTCGCATCTGGGACTCGAACCCAGGACCTCTGCCTATCCGGGGCAACCTCATAACCAATGCGATGTCCCAGATTCGACTGATATCATTTTATTTTCTGTTGTTTCTTTTTTTTCCGTTTTCATATTTCATTTAAGTTATGTTAATATTATTTTCTTCTATGATGAAATAATTTAACTCCAAAATAAACCGCTTGCAATTCAAGCATTTCGATTTCGATACGCAAATTGATTGTTAATCAAATTTACTAAATTATAAATGACATCGGTAAACATCGGGATTTAAAAGCGACTCTCTATTTGAATAATCTTTCTTTATCCGTGTGCTTTTGTAAAAAAATATATATTTAATAATTATGGATATTAATATTTTTAACATTTGAACACTAAATTCTGTTTTACATAGTACATCCTCATAAAAGGTATCTCCAATATTATCGGTACGAAATATAAGACAAAGGAAATTATATCAATCTAAACATCTCATTCATAATCCAAACAGATGAATCCTCTTTACGTCATATTGACTTGTTATTAATCTTGGACAGCTTTGAATAGAATGGTAATATTAATTATGAATGCGAGATGGGGTAGAAAACACACACAGAGGTAAACCGAAGCTCGGGATGAGACAGGCAGGGGGGGCTAGGGCGGCTAGACTCCTGGGTCCCTGCGTGGACCTCCCCCTCAGAAACAACCCCCAAACTCGCTTATATCACTTTCGCGACGGCGACTTTATATTGGATTGCCATTTGTCAAAACTAAGATGGCAACATCTTGGGTAAATAAGAACTCAAAAACACTTTTTTATAGCGGTCAAACTTTTCAGAATTTTGCTGGAAATCTTTATTAATCCCATTACTTTCAAACAGTTTTTTTCGGATTGTGACAATAACAGTTACCTTTATGGCATTTTCGACTTGTTGATGATTGGACTAAATTGAATTAATTTGACTAGTTGTAATGAGATCGATCGATGGATGGAGAATATGAATATATTATGCAAATAAGTTTAAATTAACGTACCTAAGAAAACACTGCCATTTAAAGGCGGGGAAAACACATTATAAATGAAAGTACCTCACAGAATAGAGATTTTAAAGTATTTTCTAACTAAATCGGTTTTACCCTTAATAAATAATTTTAAACACTGTCCAATTTAGATTAGGGTGGGAGTAAATGAAATCATAAAAGTAAGTTGTCACAATGAGGATTAACCACTGTTTGAAAATGGCCTCGAACGATTAAGCAGCTGTCATAATAATAAAAACTAAAGTACTTACAGAACTTAATAATAACATTAATAAATTTGAATAACATTAAATTTAAAAAAAAAAAATGAAGGTATTTGTTGATGTTTGATTATTGTTTATTCAACGACTTCATTACAAGAACACTAAAAATTAATTATTTGGAAGAATTCACTGAATTTTATTACTGACATTTTTAGTAGGAAGAATTTATTGTAAAACTTGTTTTTTGGGTCTCAATCTGGAACTTGATTGTTTGTTCATAACATCTGAAACCAAATGCAAACATCGAGCATAAATCGGATTTTAGTGATGTTTTCAACTTGAATAGTATACAACTCGATAATATATAACTTTTTATCCATACATGTTTTATATAAATTTAAAGTAAATCAAATTTATTAATATTATTTTTACGTTCTGCAGGTATTTTAGTATTTATTATGACAACTGTTTCGGGGTAAATTTAATTTAATTTAAGGCCAAATTGCGACGACTTATGGTTTTGTTTACTCCAACCTAATTTTAATTTGGACGGTGTTTAAAATGATTTATTACCGATAAAACGGATTTAGTTACAAAATAATTAAAAATGATCTACTCTTCGAGATACTTTTATAATGTAGTTCCCCGCATTAAATGACAATATTTTCTTAAATGATTTATAATTTAATGCCTTCGTGTGCTCGCAAATAGTTTTTTGAAACCATAGCACGAATTATAACGAAGATGTTCAGTATTGCAGGGTTATTCAAAATGATGGACTCATTTTCGCACGTTTTCGTCTGACACACGCTGTAGGTCCGGGCTTTTTCCTTTACAGAGACATAGAGTTTGCTTAAATTGGTGATACCAATGACAAATGCTCTTTCTAGTTAGAGGTTCAATGTTAAAATGGAGACGAAAGGCACGCTGCACTACAATCAGTTTTACAGAACTCACAAGCACAAAAACCATGTGCTGCATAGTAACCATTTTACTCACGCACGCGAAATAAGGCAACTATAAGCGATTTATCGGTAGGATTCTAAACGTTCGGACCACCTCTTTCAATCGCCATGTAGATCATTTACATATAATATACATATAAAGAAATATAGCGGTACAAAATTGAGTATGTCATTTTGAATAACCCTGTAATTTAAAAGAATGCGAAATTGAGATGAAAAGTTTTAAAATAAGTACGCATGTTAGTATAAAATATGTAAGAGTGGATACTTTGTTGGCAATAAATTATAAGTTTGATAAATCTAATGATTTTCGGGTATTTACAAAATCCTTGACATACAAAAAATGTATCACAAATATATGATAGTCTACCATTTTTTTTTTATAATACTAGTAATAAGGGTAAGAATAAGTATTTCTTCTCGGCCATTAAGTTGGCCAATTTAATATAATGACGAGGCGATCCGGATCGCGTCACAAAATTTTATCGACTCCAGACCTGTTATCTCTCCCAGCGTCACATGGAAGAAAAATAAACAAGTTTTTCCATTAAACATCGAAGTTCCACCGCAGCTAGACATGGGCAGGGCGGGAGATGGGCGGGGTGAGCGAATTGGGGGGTCCTACCAGTCCACATGTCATAAGACACGATGAGTTGAAAAACGTAGCAGGTAGCTGTGCTGAAGTATGATTTCTCTAGGTTTGCATGGGGGATTGCAATACCAGTTAACGGTACTGTACAACAGCTATATATATATATATATACATATATATATATATATACTGTTTTAAATAATTATGAACGTAACAATTATTTTTATAAACAATAATTATTAGCCTGAAACACTCATCCAAATTGAAAAAAACCTTTCCGAGCAAAGATAAATGTCGCCGACAGGACTCGAACCTGCACCCTTCTGATTGCCGGTCAGATGCTCTACCATTGAGCATTTTGCTCGGAAAGGTTTTTTCAATTTGGATGAGTGTTTCAGGCTAATAATTATTGTTTATAAAAATAATTGTTACCCTTTGCGCTATGCACAAAAATCTTGTCGTAAGTTTTTAAGAACTTTAGTTTATCAATTAATAATTATGAACGACTCTATGGGATGTTACAAATTAAATTTTTTTAAGTGAATAATGTAAACAATAGCAAATAAATTCAAAAGAAAAATCTGATCGATTTATAGGAGAAGGAACTAGTAGTTTCTAATTAATGATTACCTAAATTTCCCCGAGATTCATCACTTTATGTCATATCGAAAATTTGAAATATGTGAAACCACAATGGACATTAAAAACAATATTTTACAATAAAGCGGATATTTCAAAGTTCAGTAGTTCGTGATGTAAATGACTTTAAGAGATTTGATTATTTGAGAAATTTCATGGAGAAATTGCTGTTTTTTAGAGTCACGATCATTTAAAAAATAAATCATTAATTAAAATAAGGATTAAATATCTTACTTCAGTACTTCTTCACAAATTCAATACTTTAATGTTCTTACATTGGAAAAAAAGAATACAATCTACTGACTTTATATACCCAGACAAAATTATTCACAATGAGCTCGAAATCACTCATTGTCTTAGTAGTGTTCACATGAAAGTTCCTAATAAGGCGCTATTTCAGGAGTCGTAAAATATTTTATCTTGAATTATTTAATAGTAATATTGTTTATTTCAATCCAATGTGTCGAATTTGTAGATTGTACAACGATATAGATCGTGATGATATAGACATATTTGTAAACCAATATATTAAAAAGCAAATCAGTCGTCTTCTATCACGTCATGAAACTTGGTACTATTAAAACAATATAATTTGCTTTATTTTTTATTATTTTTTTTCTATATTTTATGTTATGTTTTATACCTCACTAGCTGAAGTACCCAGCGTTGCCTGGGGTTTTATAAAGTTACCCTTACCCCAAACCCTAACATTACCCAATTATTTTCTTATTAATTAATAATAAATATTAATAATATCTTTATTGTAATTAAATTTAACTATAACTAAAAGACATGTATAATATAATAATGTAAGTGTTCAGTGGTTTATAAAGTAAAATAGAAAAGAATATAATAACAGTTATAGTTGAAGTTTCAAATAACCCGCCTTACTAGGCTAGCCTGTGTGTTGAGGCAGTAATTTTGGAAATTATTTTATAGTTTTAAAATACCTATTAATATATATTTATATTAAGATATGCTTCGTAAATCGTTGAATCAATAATTCAGAATTTGTGTGAGTGCACCAGTAAATGCCCTATCATTACTTTTGATCCAATTTTTTACATTGTGTTTGAATATTTTTTGTGAATCAGATTTTGAATTTGAATGTCAAGTGTGCAAATATCATTAAAAAGTACCAAAATTCTGCGTTAAGGAGTGGGAATGGGGAAAGATGAGGTTTTTAGAAATGCAAAGTGACCTTCCTCTTGTTTCGAAAGTCAAGTGTGCAAAATTTTATTAAGCTCGGAATAAAACTATAGACTTGTATGCAAAACATACACACACCGCCCGCGGAGGACATTCTTCTTTATACAATAGAATGATAGAAGAAGAAGAAGATAGATGGTGTTATTAGTAATGTTATAGCTTGCATTATTTTTATTTTATATTTTTATTCTCTTTCTGTATCATGTACAGGTATTATGCTTTATGTTTTATTTCCCATAATTCTTCTTTTTTTATATGGTATTTGAGAGGAAGGAGAGGGGGAAGAGGAAGGTGGGGAAATACCTGGCTATTCAGATCTGGTCACTAAACACGACTAAAAACCATTTCAAGCAACGTTTCAATTCTGAATGGTGGTCTTTCACCAGGGCGATACTGAGATTATCTTCCACTCTGGAACGTGAGCAAATATACTACATATTATTTTTAAATGAATTAATTGCGAAACACAAATTAATTAAATAAAATTTAATTGCGCGCGCCGGGATTTGAACCCGCGACCTTCGGATTCGTAGTCGAGAGCCTTACCCCTCGACCATGGAGGCCGTCAAAATCATCATCTTCTTATTATTTTTAACATCTCTGCCAAGTGATATCTGATAACGAAACCAAAAACTATACATCCTGTACACATTTTTAATTGGATTATTAACACTTCCTATTTAATTATACAAATAAACGAATTTCAGAAAGCAACGATAATTACAATATTATTCAATTTATTTTTTATAACTTATTGAAGTTTGTAAACCTCATTGTAATATTTAATCATTGAAGAAGATAATATTAACACATCCCAAATTAACCACGAAACCAAAAAAACAACAGAAATTAAAAAGATAAAATCGGCTAGGTATATCCGAGACTCTATCCACATTAAAATTGAGTTCAGGATGAAACTTTGCAATCATCATAAGGATGGCAGCCAATAATATGGGATATATAAAAATGGAGGATAATATTAACAAATCTTGAACATGAAGTATGATATCGGTGTAAATGGCGTAAATTGAACTGGTCTCATTAGCTATGGTGGTTAAGCGGTTACCCCGGATAGGTAGATGTCCTGGGTTCGATTCCCAGATGCGACTGAAATCTTTTTAATTTCTGTTGTTTTTTCGGTTTCGTGGTTCATTTGGGATGTGTTAATATTAACTTCTTCAATGATTAAAATATTACAATATTATTCATTTATTGTTTTTGTGTTTAATTCGTAGAACTCCATTTTTTTTATTTTATGTAAATCTTATTTAATAATGTTATTAATAAGTTTTGCAAGCATTTTGAAAAGGCAGTTTGAAAATGGCCTTGAACGCTAAAACAGCCGTCACAATAATAAAAACTGAAATGCTTGCAGAATTTAAAAATAACGTTATTAAATTTCATTTACATTAAATAAAAAATCAGTATAATTCCTCTATTTCGTCACATTTATGCTACATTCATTCACTCAAATAAAATTGAAAGAATACAGCATACATTTTTAAAGCACATAAATCGTATATCACTTATTTCAATTAAAAATCTAAATAATAGTGACTTGATTACTTAAATTACCCGAATTGTCAAAACGAAGAAACTTTATTATTATTTTTTTTAAATCATTAATAGAAAGTTAGACAGCAGTGATAAACGCAACACGGGATTCCATGCTCCATTTCATTTAGTTTTTTCTCGCACTCATTTAATATACAATTTTATTTCACAGAGATTGCATCATGTGGGGAATGAAACTTGTTCTGGTGATTTTTTTTTAAATTGAAAAGCATTTCTTTATTTAAAAAGCAAATATACATGCATATTTATTACACATGCTAATATACACTTGATGTCCAATAATCCTTAAAAGATCAGTTAAGGATCGTTGCATAATAAATAACTTATTATACTTATTTTCGTTATAATTTTTTTGTGTATTTATGAAAGTATAAAAAAGTCGAGGCGTATAAGTTTTCGTGGGGTGCAAAAAATATATATTAGCACGGACAAGTTTGTTTTACTTCGCAAAAAAAGCTTTAAAGTTTTGTCAAAAAAAATTAACGTTAAAAAAAACTGTAGCCTGTGCCACCCTGTCGAACCGCGTATGCTTGAATGACCATGTGCCAAAGTGCGTGTATTGAGAATCAGGGTGGGTTGCGTCCGTGTATACACGTCGCGCGTGGTGTTCGGGTGTGCGGGTGTGCGGGTGTGCGTGCAGCCACGCGGCGCCACTGCCCATAAATTCCGCGCGCCGGTGTTTTGACGATGTTTTCGCCGAAAGGTAAATAAAATGGCCGACATCGATTGCTCAAACCATAAAGCATAGAGTCTCCCGATGGCGAGGGGAGGTATCCGAGTTCCCGGGATAAATGGACCCCTGACAGAACTCCTCAGAGTTTTATTGCTGACCATTTGGAGAGCAAACAAAGCTGTCGACATTGCAAACCACTTTTATCATTTAAGTTAATCATAAATTATCACATGTCATCCTACCAAGCCACCTCGCGTACTATTTCTCCTTTTCACCTAACAATTATATGTGCATATATACAAACACCATTTGTCGTATGTATTACATAGATAAAAGCAACGGGGGAGATGTCCAATGAACCATTAATAGTAAGAAACCGCGCGCACAAATGTGTCGCCAAAATCGTTCACCTCAAATTGAATCTACGTGCACATCAAACGCATCACTTCGCCGCTTTGATAGTCCGTACAATTTGGTCATAGCTCCGCGACAGTCGGCACGCTTACCATGTCATATCTCCCTTTGTTCCATTTATCTATATTATAATATTATATATTTGAATAGCGATCTTTTAAATGGTAGCTTGTGCGAGTTATTTTCTCCCTTTGAACAAAGCTCTTCAGGTGAATTTTTCTAGATGTTAAATAATCTACTATTTGTCACATCTTACGATCATTTCTTAGTAGAAGTCTATAATTTTGAATATTCATTACTAGCGTCACCATTGAAACAAGTTCACATAACTATAAAACTAATTTAATCATTCAGGAAAATATATTAGCAAATCTCAAATGAAATATAAAACAGAAAAGATACGGAAAATTAAAAGTTATCGGTCGTAACTAGGAATCGAACCTAGGATCTCTATCTTACCGGGACAATGTTCTAACCATTGAGATAATGAGATAATCTAATAACGTAATTAAATTCCCATATTTTTGGCGGCTATCTTTTAGCATGATAAATATGGGAATTTAATTAATGATAATAATAATAATTCCTTCTAAATTTAAGTGTGATGTCAATAAAAATGACGGGAAGTCTAATTAGATCCATGGTCAGAATACTATCCCGGTAAGACAGAGGTCCTGGGTTCGATTCCCAGATGCGATCGATACCTTTTTATTTTCTTTTTCTGTTTCATATTTTATTTGAGATTTGTCAAAATTATTTTCAATGATTAAATATTGACGGCCTCCATGGTCGAGGGGTAAGGCTCTCGACTACGAATCCGAAGGTCGCGGGTTCAAATCCCGGCGTGCGCAGGTAATTTTTATTTAATTAATTTGTGTTGTTTCACAATTAATTCATTTAAAAATAATATAGAGTATATTTGCGCACGTTCCAGTGGAAGATACTCTCAGATCGCCCTGGTGAAAGACCACCATTCAGAATTGAAACGTTGCTTGAAATGGCTTTTAGCCGTGTTTGGTGACCAGATCTGAATAGCCAGGTATTTCCCCACCTCCCCTTCCCCTTCCCCTTCTCCTTCCCCTCCCCAATACCTTCAGCCTCACAACATTCCCCAATTGGGAATGCCATAGTCTCACTGGCTCCAGACGGTTGGGAGCAGTTGGGACTCTTGTGCGGTATTCATGTAAAAAAAAGTCAGGATTAAATACGCTTCGATAAGTTATTGCAATAAAATTAATAAATAAGTTGTTTAAAATTTTTGAATTTTTGAGGTAGGTGCATAATGTTTATGGGCACGACAAAGGTTAAAAAAACAGTACTTCTCTTTCACAATAACTCCCCTATAAAATTCCGCCCCAATGGTTAAGAGCGAAGCATCACTACTCCATAGTATATTGTATGGTGACACCCATTCTATGTCTCAAGTGAGAGAGTCTTCCGTCAAATAAAAGAAAAAACTTTTTAGATTTATTAGTAACGCCCCCACGTGACGAGTTCGGCTTTCCCCTGAACTGTCCTTTATTCTGATGGCAAACTGTCAACAAATTGAGACAAAGGATATCACATTTCTCTGCAGCAAATATTGATGTGAAGATATTTGTCAGATTAAAGAAAATGTTCCGCAAAACTATTCGTAAATCTTCTTCCCTTTGATTCATTTTTTAACCTGTTTTCTTTTTATACCAATATTATGCTAACCCAAACAGTGGAAACTTCACTGGTTAGGTTAGTTTAAGTTAAATAATAATATCGTTTAAGTCATATTGATAAGTGTTTGCACTAATAACGAAGTGAGGTAATTACTTTATCCTCTTACGAGGTTTTAACGTTTAACTGTTTCACGCTCTCAAAAATTACTTTTATTATAAAAACTTTGATTCAAAGAAAAATTTGCTGCCAACAATGTAAATTGTAAAGCAATTCCTTAAAATGTCAGTAAATATTGATGTAAAGATATTATTTGTCAAATTTAAGGAGAACCACCGCAAAAATACTTTGTCCCTGAAATTAGTTTTAAATCTTTTAAGTGAAAATGAAATCTTGAAAGCAAAATTGATTATCCACCATAAATATTATTTGCAAAATAATTTACAATCAATGTAGTCATTATTAAAAAATTAACTTTTATTTTCTGTGTTTTTATTTTCTTGTGTAATATTTATTAACATGTTTGTTCCCTACTAAATTTGCTCTAAACTTTCCGACAAATGACATCATCCTTAAAAAGTGAAAATTCCTTGAAAACCTCATCAGCTATTCATACCATGAATCATGGCGGTTTATCTCGGAAAACGTGGAGATGAAACTGCTAGCTTTATGGCGGGCTAAATAATAACTTTCACGTCGTATTTCCCCGCCACCATAGAGTCAACTTTAACTATGAGCTTTTCCTCGATAATTATATGTATCTGATATAAACAATAAATACTTGATTTAAAACCTTTATTTGTTATTAATCATTTAAAATGTATTTATTTGTAAGAGACAGCTTTTTTAACAAAGATAAATACATACATAGTTGGAAAAAACAAGGTTAAGCCAAAATAGTTTTTTATTCTAAATTTGGTTAGAGGGGTTTTATTTTACATTAAACTAAGGAAGAGGTGTAAGAAAAGGAAGATAGGATGGGAATAGGAGATCCTCGTGATACATATTACTTACAATACTTCTTGGGTATTAATTTATGATCGTACGCATTACTTCAGTTCGATATTTCTAAAGCTTATTGTTAAGGACGTCAATATTACTAAAATATGTTAAAGTGTGCACATTTGCAGGGAATTGGGATATTTTTCCTAAGGTTAGTTCTGCATGCGGGCTATTGAAAAAAGTTGGTCTTGACGGTATGTAGAAATTTATAAAATTGGTGAACTCATGTGAGTCCAGGTCATTATTCAGAATTTTGAAAAATAGGATTTGATCAAAAATTAAACGTCGTATTTGAAGGGAGTTGAAGTTGTGGAATTTAATGGATTCGGTGTAATTTGTAAAATATTAACTCAATTTATAATTTGTGTGCTCAAAAAATTTTCTTTGAATTCTTTCGATTCTATCATTATGGGCTTGGTAGAGTCCAGATCGGTGTGCACTGTTCTAAGCATTCTATTAGGTAAAATAAAATTGGTTGTGTAACAAAGATTCATTCTAGAAAAGGTCCTATGATGTGTCATATAAAGACTCACCTCATAGGTTTGAATAGGGCCATGATGCCATTGGGATAAACAATGACAAGCTTCAGCTGCGTCCCTCCTTCTTTTTGTTCTGTAAAGAAAGAAAATTAACAATAATTAATCAATTATTCATCGTTAGAGATAAAAAATAAATGACCTAACCTTTTTATTTAAATTAATCAGTCTACACCTATCTAATCAAACTACTAGATAAACAGTTTATATGTGTTTATCCCTTTTCAACTACAGTTTACATTCCCCAATACAGCACAGTCTTAGTAGCAAATATTTTAATAACGTATTTGACAATTATTTGAACATAGAAATCTTTACAAATAGTATGAACAGGCAATTTCTACCAAGTTTATAAATTATTGTTAACACAAATTTTATACATTTTATTTTTATTAATATTAGCGTTAATTTGGTGGACATTGGCAAAGTACCTATATTTAATGTTTACGTTTTCTGTTTCCCCTATTTTGTTAACATTTATGTTTTGTTTTAAATTTTATTCGTGTAAATTTAAAAAATAAAAATTAAAAACAACCAAATAATTTTATGTATCTATTGTTAACTACATTTTTAAACATTTAATCAATTTTATAGATATTGGTTGAACACCAATCTGTGTCATTTTTCTTTTCTGTTTCCTGTGTTTTGAAATATAAAAAAAGAGCTTTATGTAAATGTCCTCTGGGTGGTTAATGTTGAAATTTTTTTTTTTTTAAATTGGATTAAATGATTTTCAGAACAATTTCGAAATTGATAGGTAGGCATTTTGAGAAAAACTTTAAAACTATAATTAACAAATTATGCACGTGTCAAAACCATCTCAGCAGTAACATTTTCATATTTAATTCAAGGTAGTTAGTTATAGTTAGTTATACTTAGAGAAGAAGAAAAAACATGTTATAAAATTTCTAGTGGCACCATAAGGTATGAAACATAATATAAAATATAGAAAGAGAAAAAAAAGCAAGTTTTTCTAATAAGACAAATGTTTTCCTCGCGTGATAGAATATGACTCATTTGCTTTTTAAAGTATGCGAGATAATATATAGATACATTTGTCTTATAATTGAACAAAGGAGTACAATATTTGTATTATAGTACATAAAATAATAATTATAGTATAAAGTAAGTAAGTAGGTACGATGTCAGTATGTAGTTACAGCGTAATGGATAACTGTTTTACCTGTAGTTACATCATATCAGCAGGTTGTACAAAGTAGTAAAACAAGTGTATAGAACATAATATAATAACATAAGCATAAAAGGAGAAAGTAGGTAGGTACTACGTAAGTTAGTTACAGCGCAATGGGTGGGTAATAAGTTTATAATTATTATGACGTTGCAGTTGTAAAGCGTGTTTATAATACAGCAAATCTTTATTACGGACGATTGGGTGTTTTATAGAACATAACATAATAAATAAGAACGGGTCGTTTTGTGTAAATCAGCTTGTATATGGGACGTGCTACCGGCATCTGCTCTTCATCCTTTTCTCACATTTAATCCGGGACTCTTCAAGGCCCGCATTAATAATTCACTTTCTAAAGCCCCCTCCTTAACTCGTCTCACAATTTTGCCCAACCAGGTAGCGATATAGTTCCCCTGTATGTGCATACATGCACATACAGGGGCGGTCTCGTGAGATGTAAGAAAAAATAAACAATTGCACAACAAAAAATGAGCACATGAAAAACTTAATAAATCCAATAAAAACATTCAAATAAACTGATTCTTAGAAACGGTAAACATCAATTGAACAATCTTCAACACCAAATGTGTATAATCTTTGAATGCGAGAGTTCTTCAAATAATTATTTGAAGATATTGGAATATTATACAGTGCCATCTGTCTCGTATCACGGGTAGGTATACGGATCTTCATAGGAAGACACATTGATATCATGTACAAATCAATTAATGTATTACCTGTTCGTGGTATTTTGTGGCATAAAATTCTACTTCAACATATATCTGAAAGTCCGTATAAGGCAGTGGTGGATCATGTACACAATACACGTTTCACACAAAATATAGGAATGATAGTGCCAATATTTCAAAATAAATATGGTCAACGAACCCTTGAATACATTGTACCATTTATATTTAACAAATTGCCGTACGAATTAAAAAACAATTGTCCTATGATGAAATTATCACTGATGTTAAAGTGTTGGCTTTTGGAAAGTAACCTTGTGTATTGATGGTAACAAATATGACGGTCTCCATGGTTGTATAGCTCCTAGATATCTGGTGTACTTACTGTTACGGTGTTACTATTATACTATTATATTTAAGTCTATCCTCATTGTAACCAACCTGTACTGCTGTTTTATGTATATATCTTTTAATTTTTTATTTCTTAATCTATTTAATACTTACAGATGCTTTGATATTTTTGATATTTACGTAATAGTTATATTTTTGTAATATGAATGTTTTTATAATGTTGATATTTTTATAATATTGATACTTTTATAATATTGGTACTTTTATAATTTTGATATTTTTTGTGATATTGACATTTTTATAATATTATTTAAATCGGTGTTATAAGATTGGACTCTAGTATCTCAATAACAAATCTGTAATGCTTTTACCATTATTTTTTCTCTTTAATTTTTTTTTTCTCAACTTATGTACAGCACAAGATGCATGCGCCTAAATATAATAATTTTTGCCCTACATTTGTATGGTGATTCTAATTTATTGTTGTATTATATTATATTGTTGAAATAAACTCCTGCTGACAAGCCACTTGCAGTGGCTTAGCGGGTATAAGTTCCCACTGTATATAATTAATATTATACAATAACAAAAAAAAAAAAACAAAAAAAAAAAAAACAAAAAAAAACAAAAAAAAAACAAAAAAAAAGGTAACAGAACCCCAGAACACCAGCTCTGACTCAAAGGTCTTTCCCCAAGCTATGGTAGACGTTCAATATACTTGATGGTGTGCTTGCACTTATACAGCGATGTTAAGTATATTATAATATATGCATTTAATTCGGAATAACTTTTGCCCCTGTTGAAAATCCTTAATTAAAACATTACTGGGTCGTTGAAACGTTTCATTGGACATAAAACCAAGGTGTTTTGGACTCGTTTGCAATTAGCGACGTCAGAAGCGTTTGCATACAGATGTTCGTTTACTTCTAGGAACGGCGAGTGAATTAACAGGACGGCCAGTTGGACATATATATCGTCCGTGGTGGTTAAAACAATAATTATAACGCCCCTTTTTGGTCATCGCTACAAGAAAATTACCATCTAGATTCTACTGCACAAGGTAACTAACTAACTAACTAACCATCACGCCATTTCTCCGCAGGGGTAGGCAGAGAGGACGGACCGCCAAACAACTCGATCTTGGCATACACTTCTTGCTTCATTCACATTCATGCATCGTCTCATACATTCTCTTCTAGTATTCCGACTTCTGACATGGCCCGACTCAAGTATTTGATTCACTTGATCGTGCCATGTCTTCCTCGGGCGTCCCCGGATTCTTCTTCCATTCGCATTCGCGTCATACATTCTTCTTACAATCCTTTCTTCGTTCATTCGCTCCACATGCCCAAACCATCTAAGCGTCCCTTTCTTAATCTTACTCATTACGCTTACATCAGCCTTGCATTCTTTACGAATTTCAATATTTTTCACACGACCGTACATGTGCTACTTTGAAATATGATTTGTAAACGTTGCGTATTTTTGAAAAAAAGTAAAAACAGTACCTAACTACCGAATTATAATTTATTGCAAATTTCAAAATCTGTAGAATCGCAAATACTATTTAAAAATTTGCTTCTTTCACATCCGTACATAACTAAAATATTTGTTTTAATATTCAGTATACATCTCTAAGGATCGCTCTGGTAAAAAAGACAAGCTTTCAAAATCGATACGTTCATTGAAATGGCTTTAGCCGTGTTTGGTGACCAGATCTGAATATTATATTGATACCCTTCAGTCTCACAAGATACACAGATTGGGGATTACGTAGTTGGCATGGAGTAGTTTGCACTCTTGTGCGATATTAAAAAAAAGTGTTTAAATTTGTATATATCATATAATATATGTGAATGTGAATGTAATATATGTCTTCCAATATATAAAATAAATAATAAACTCATACATACGAACACAGAATTAATTAAAACATAAGGGCACACATTTTACACGACGTAACATACTTTTAAACACCACATATACACGATGTGGCAAGCAATCCATTAGCTGCGAGGGGAAAAATTTATATAAATGCCTTCCAGACGAAATTAAAAAATAAAATAAGTCTAAGTATATTTAAAAGAAAGTATTTTTAATTAAGTAAAAGTGTATAATTTTAGTATGTATTTATTTACTTAGCCATTCTTAATAATCTGGAATAATTTATTTTTTAAATTACTAACCATCACGCCGTTTCACCCTAGGTGTAGGCATAGAGAACGGAACGCCAAATAACTCGATCTTTGCACACACTCCTTGCTTCATTCGCATTCATACATCATCTTATACATACAATTCTGTTATTCTAGATTTTAACATGGCCCGACTCGAGTATTTGGTTCACTTGTCTTCCTCGGAAATAAAAATATGATTTCAATAAATACATCCGACATTTTGAACAAGGTCTGAACTCCCAACTTTGCATATACCACCCATAAACCGACGCTTCCGTTCGACTAGCCAGTTCAAGTAGCGAGGAAAGATGGCAGCGACGTCGCGACGCCCAGAGCGTCCGTCCGACGCCGACGCCATATAAGCTATTATTCTGACACCTGTGGAGAATTAAATGAAGCGAGAAGGGGGCACATATGTGATTTGATTCTTTATTCAAAATGTTGACGTCACTGCGTGAAAATTTGACCTCATGATAAACCAGTTGTTACTACACGGCTTCAGTCGAGATTCAAAACTCATTTTTGTTGTTGAACTATTAAGAAATGTATGTAGTAGAACAAGTAATTTTGCATCTTGCCATATTATTTTATAACTTGATTGATATAATAATGTTATCAGCTGAAAATAGATGTATTTTTATGTTAATACTGCACAAGAGTCCCAACGTTCCGAAGCCAGTGGGACTATGTCATCCTCAATTGGGATATGTTAAGAGGCTGAAGAGAGTGGAGAAAAAAGGAAAGTACCTGGCTATTCAGATCTGGTCACCAAATACGCCTAAAGCCATTTCAAGCAACGTTTCGATTCTGAATGGTGGACTTTCACCGGAGCAATACTGAGAGTATCTACCGCTTCAGCTGTTGTTTCCTGTTTCATCTGAATTTCAGACACATTTTTCTTACTGAATTATAAATTGACAAAATAGAATAATTTATTATTAATTTATAATTTCTTCAAACGATTAGTATTTACTTTGTGGCGTCATTATTAGTAAATGAATTTAAAAATATACTTAGTATTCACCACTTTATAAAAATACATAGATATGTACACGTTTCTAAAGCGATGCTATCTTGAATACAAGTGTTCACATACTCCTGAGGAAAGTGGTGAATACAAAGTATATTTTTTTAATTAATTTATTATTCATTTCTATTTAGGAACAAACATTTTTTTTATAATATAAGCAATATTTTGAAATATAGAATGATGTGTATGAGCTGTAAATTTTTCATATATAATATTGTATTCTGAACACCTCACTAGGAGAACCTGTACTGGGGTGTTCATGTATTTATGGTACGGTAATATTCAGGAATGGTTTTGGAACTCTGTTAAAGAATAAAAATAAAAAATGCAAATTATTTATTTACATTTAATGTAAATATTATTGTGTTATGTTTGATTTGGTATAATTAAATTATGAAAAAATCTTTTCCTTTTGTTTTTTTCCAGATCGAGATATTAAGTTTAATTAATAATAATAATAATATCTTTATTGTAATTAAATTTAACTATAACTAAAAGACATGTATAATATAATAATGTAAGTGTACGGTGGTTTATGCAGTAAAATAGAAAATAATATAATAACAGCTATAGTTGAAGTTTCACATAACCCGCCTCACTAGGCTAGCCTGTGTTGAGGCAGTAATTTTGCAAATTATTTTATAGTTTTAAAATACCTATGAATATACACTTATATTAAGATATGCTTCGTAAATCGTTCAATCAATAATTTCGAATTTGGGTGAGTGCACCGGTAAATGCCCTATCATTACTTTTAATTCGATTTTTTAGATTGTGTTTGATATTTTTTGTGAATCAGATTTTTTTATTTTAATCGGAGGAAGGTTGTAAATTCTTGTCGCAAAGTACGTAAAATTCCGTTCCCCAAAAGAAGTATGAATTACAGGAATTTGGAGTAAATCTTTGTTGGCATTTCTAGTGATACGAGTGTTTAATATTTTTTCATGGTATTTACTTTTGTTTGAATAAAGATGAGTGAGGATTGTTTTAGCGTAAATCTGCCGAACGTCAAATACTCTCATTATATTAAAGATTAAGTTAGAGTCTGTAATTAGAGGTAGCTTAAGGATTATTTTCATGATCGTTTTCTGTGCCTTTATGATTGGGTCTAGTGCAGATGAAGTACCACCCCCCCCCATACTATGATACCATTAAATGTGTATTCTCTCTCGTCTTGTTTCGAAGATGTAGGCATGTGATTATATATTTTAATTGCATAGTATTTTAAATGTCTTTTTCCATGGGTGGTATATATTAATGGGATATTAAGGATGTATTTTGTTAAATATGTTGTTAATTTGTGATGTTTCACAATTAATTAATTTTAAAATAATATATAGTGTATTTGAGCACGTTCCAGAGTGGAAGATACTCTCAGTATCACCGTGGTGAAAGACCACCATTCAGAATTGAAACGTTGCTTGAAATGGCTTTTAGCCGTGTTTGGTGACCAGATCTGAATAGCCAGGTATTCCCAACCTTCCTCTTCTCCTTCTCCTTACCCTCCCCAATACCTTCAGCCTCACAACATTCCCCAATTGGGAATGCCATAGTCTCACTGGCTCCAGACGGTTGGGAGCAGTTGAGGCTCTTGTGCGGTATTCATATAAAAAAATATATAAAAAACATAATAAAAAAATATTTGGATTGTAGAGGAATATGAAGAATGGATCAAAATATTACAATTTTTTGAGAGTTAGATAGATATTTCAAATCCCCGCAGATTATGATGGAAATAACTTTAGCTGGTGTGAAGCTAAAAATGGTTGCTTTTCAAACTGTTCAACTTTCATAAACCCAGAGATCACTGCAGCCATAGAACTTCCACAAACATACTTTTGGCTTTAATGTTTATATATTTTTTTGCCTTATTTATAAAGCACCTAGTTGTTCCTCGGTGGTAGTCAATTAGCTACAAATCAACAAAATAACTCTTATCAAAATTTAATCATGTGACTTTAAAATACACAACATTATAAAACCCGCTTTAAAATGCGCCGGTCGATATACTCATAAAAAAACTTGTTTTATCGAAAATGGTTGAACAAACGAAATAACAAGCGATGTTTTCAAATAACAACCAAACAACGCCATTAAATTAATAAATTCGAACAAAAGAATAAATTAATTAATTCACCAATCAACCGCGCGGTTTGTGACGCTTAAATACAATTACAAACGTTCAAACAAGAAGCCGTTCTTAAACCTTTCCCTTACAGTGCTAGAAAATGTTTCTTTACCGTTTTACTCCAATGCTGTACATTAAGTGTACATTTAGAGTTAACATTATTTAATAATATAAATTATTATAATGCTAATACATACTTATGTACATAAATATATACATATATGTACACAAGGTGTCCGGGGTTAAAGCGAAGTAACTTCGGGCGGTGATTCTACACGATGGTGCAAATAAAAAAGATTTAAAACCTCATTTTAATATTTAATCATTGTAGAAAATAATATTAACATAAACCAAATGAAACATTAACACGAAAAAAACGACAGAAAAAGAAATGTTGGTTAAGCGGTTGCCCCATATAGGCTGAGGACCTGGGTTCGAGTCCCAGATGCGACTGAAATCTTTTTATTTTCGATCGTTTTTTTTTCCGTTTTCATGTTTCATTTGGGTTATGTTAATATTGTTTTCTTTAATGATTAAATATGTAATTATTATGTTTATAAACAATAATTATTAGCCTGAAACACTCATCCAAATTGAAAATAACCTTTCCGAGCAAAGATAAATGTCGCCAACAGGACTCGAACCTACACCCTTCTGATGTCCGGTCAGATGCTCTACCGTTGAGCTACGTCGGCTTATCGCAAACCCGCCAAGTTAATCAATATATACTAGTGTTTCATTCAATAATTACTGTTTTTATTATATTTTCACCTGTAAACAACCAACTTTATTAGTATGAGAAAGGCTTGTAACGGCTAAACCCCTCAAATAAGATAAGCCGACGTAGCTCAACGGTAGAGCATCTGACCGGACATCAGAAGGGTGCAGGTTCGAGTCCTGTCGGCGACATTTATCTTTGCTCGGAAGGTTTTTCAATTTGGATGAGTGTTTCAGGCTAATAATTATTGTTTATAAAAATAATTGTTACCCTTTGCGCTATGCACAAAAATCTTGTCTTAAGTTTTTAAGAACTTTAGTTTATCAATTAATAAATATGTAATTGTTTGCATTTAAAAATGTTCGTTTTTGAATGAGAAAAAAACCACAGTATTTCAAAAAAAGTTGTTTATCTACTATAAATATACATACTTAAGTAAAATAATGTGTGAATAAACGGAAAATGAGAAAAACCTTCGGCCACGAATAAAATGCACGACACGTCCATTAGTTCTTGCAGACCTCCAGCCTTCTGCTGATGACCGCGCATGGTGGCACGGCGAACGATACCCCGCATCGCTCTCGCATACTACCGCAACACTCGGCAACTTACCAACGCACGCACACACACATATATATATTGACTAATTTATTACAGATTTTTCGATCAAACAATTTTTTCTCTCGCGTTCGATAAATACTCGTATATTACTTATATTGTAATTTTTTTACGCAATACATAAACATATCGCAGAGTTACAGTTAAAATATGAGCTTTGTGTTTAGTTTATTGACAAAGATATTTAAAAAAAAAATGAAACCGCATCAACTCAGTTGACAGCACCGGAAAGGTTAAAAAGAAATATTTGAGGGTCTCGAGACGCCATGAAAAGAATTCATTTGGACACTTACAAAGGAACAATTAATCCCAAACCATTAACAATTTAAACCCCAATGGTTTTAACAAATGAGAGAACTTGAGACTTTTCCAATTTACTTTGGAAATTTCTCCTTGCAGTCGGGTGCATTCTTTCTAGAAAAAGTCACAAGTAGAAGGAAAACCGCTTTGAAAACTTTAAAAACTTATTACTTTGAAAGCATCTTAAACAAGCGAAATATTATGAGAGTCCTTTGTTTTGTATTTTTAAGTCGTTACAACGTTTAATATTGTGTCTAACTGTGCTTAAAGCGTTTGTAAATGTATTGTTTTGAGAAAAGCAATAGCCTTTGACTTGATTTCTTCTCAAGAACTGTGTAATAATTCTAAAAGGTTTAAAATTCTTTTAATGATTAGGCTGAACTGTGAATAGTCCACATCGGAAAATTACTTAACATGAATAATTTTGTTGCAATCGTTCACTTTATAACATTTAAGTATCAGAAATAACAAATAAGCACTAAAACACGGTTATTATAAATAATGGTATTCAGTTTTATTTTATTTAAATTCTAGTACCTACCGATGAACTTACTTACTTACTACTGAAGCTACTTACTTTGTCTCTGAAGTATGTTCTTCACATTATTTTTTTTTCATATTAATGTTGACAGTTCGCTTTAAAGAAATAAGTCAAAAACCATAATTCATATTTTAAGGTATTTTTTTTTTATTTTGGTCTGTGAAATAGATTTGTGTTTAATTTATCTAACATCAAATACATGGTTATTTCGATCCATAAATTTCAGAAATAGAAAATATCGCCATTCCAAATAATTATCTTCCTTAAAGAGCGTAAAAAAAATAAATTATTTGAATACTGCACAAGAGTCCCAACTGCTCCCATCCGTCTGGAGCCAGTGAGACTATGCCATCCCCAATTGGGGAATGTTATGAGGCTTATGGTTGCGGGGAGGGGAAGGAGAAGCGGATGAGGAAGGTGGGTAAATACCTGGCTATTCAGATCTGGTAACCAAACACGGCTAAAAGCCATTTCAAGTAACGTTTCAATTCTGAATGGTGGTCTTTCACCAGGGCAATACTGAGAGTATCTACCACTCTGGAACGTGCGCAAATATAACATTTATTATTTTTAATTAATTAATTGTGAAACAACACAAATTAATTAAATAAAATTTACTTACGCACGCCGGGATTTGAACCCGCGACCTTCGGATTCGTAGTCGAGAGCCTTACCCTTCGACCAATAAAAAAAAATATATATATATATATATATTTAAAATTGAATATGACGCAGAATCATATTTTTTTTCCAAAGTAGCGTAAATTTGGATATAGTCAAAAATATGTGTGCTTTTTAAACTTACTTTGCTTTTCCTATAAGCCATCTTTTGATTTTTTTTTGATTTTACGAATTCTTTCGTAATCCTCTACCTAGCTGGGGCTTATACAAATGCCCCTCATGTTTTGTAGCTAACTAGTACTGCGGCACTTTGGCCTTATTACTATCACCATCTGATGGTTTTATTTAATTGACTGAGTTTATTATTATTACATTTCATGACTTTTTAGGGAAAAGATCGTAAATGGATAAAAAACCCTAAACAAAAAAAGGAGAAGCAAACATTTAGTTCTGAACTATTTACTCTTGTTGACTTTTAAAGCCCATCTTTTGTTTCCATTTTAAATCTTTTATACTATCGCAGCGCCCACATTGTTTGTCAACTTTTAAATGTCAGACTGTACCTATGTTCTGGTGACAAAATCTTAATACTGTATTTGCAAACTACAATTATGAAAAGTAGAATACATAGGAGAATCGATAACCTACAAATTACTGTCCATATTTTATTGCTCTAATGTTGTTTTTTTTTTTATACAATGCAAAGAGCATAAAATCACCATTAATTTGGAGTTCACGTTTATTTACTTTTGTATATATTTTTGTAAATATGAGTCGCTGTAATGTTGTCTGTATATATATATAATGTTATGTTATTAAAAAGGTACCTTTTGACAATTCGCTGTGGTAGCGCCTCCGCATTTAGAATCTCTATGTACATATTACAAACTTCCCTTGAATACTTGAAGTATTTATGCACTCAAAAAAAAAAAATGTTTTTGTTTAACATAATCTTTATTCAGATGTCTTTTTGAAAAACTTATCCCTCAATAGAAAAAAAATCGCAAAGTATGCTCCGAAAAATGTAAATAACACGTGTGGTTCTGTCATTTAACAAGTTACAGGTATGAAAAATTTACAGAGATTCTTTATTCCCTGAACTTGGATAATAATATAGTGTACTCTTAATATGCACAATCTTGCATATAAACTAATATTTTGTTATATTTTTCTAAAATCACTGTGTTTATTTGTGTTTGTGGTTATTTAATAAGTTTTTAATATTGTTCACATGTGACCTACTATGGCATTGTTTATTTTTTTAATATTATATATGTTAAAACTCCTCCCATAACCACGTAGGAAGAAAAAAACATGTATTTTAACGTATATTATATGATATTATAATATGAATTATGTTATATTTTTGTAATAAATAAAAAATTCTACTTCATTAAGTCAGCAGTCAGATTTATGACCTATTCTAAATATGTCGTGGTTTATTAAGTATTTTTAAAACTTTTTATTTTTAAAATCAGTTACACCCTAAACGTATTTATACTAGCGCGTATTTAAAAAAATGTGTATATATATTTTCCCCTTTTTCCATAAAAGAGAACGTAATATAAATTTATTTAAAAAATTACATGTATGATTCTTTAAATTATAATTTTAAGAAATGCGAACCCACATACCTGTGTGTGGTGTTAGAATCTTACACTATTAATGTTCTAGAGTCCTGTGTTAATCGCCGTGTAGACGCAAATAGTAAAAACTATATTTTCCCCTCATACGTCAAATAGTCTACAATTCAATCCGTACCACCATGAACATACTGTGTCCCTTTTTACGTGCGTTCAAAACCGTTCAATTTTATCAACGCGGGGGTATGCAATGCCAAAAATACAGTAAAATAAAGTCGAGGCAGTGGGTTTTAATATGCTAATATTAATTATTTAAGTAATGTAACAGCAAGAAATTAGATATGTAATGGTAATTTTATAGTATAAGGAAGCGGAATTTTTTTGGTTTAATTTGTTTAAGTGACAGGTAAAGTAAGCAGACAGAAATAACTAAGATTTTATAGAAGTAATGTTTCAACATATAGCATTCAGCCATAATTTTACATCTTTTGCGTAGAGTGATGTTATATTCATCGTATGAATTTCTTTTGGTAAAAGATTATTCCGTATTATTAATATAACAGGTTTAGATTAAGGAAAAAAAATCAAATTTTTTAGAAAAATAGATTTAGGTGATTGCACTACTTTAATGCCTAATTTTTATTTATTATTTTTATTTTTATTAATTAAACTTTTTGTTACATGATATAGGAGTATATAATACAGATTTCATTTATACATTTTATACAATCTTCCATTAGAAGCATTTGCTTGTGGATGGAAGAAGAGCGTACTCTATATATTATTGGTAATTAACGTAATATAATATATGGCACATGTATATATTAATTACAGTTTCATTAAGAAGAAAAAAAACATAGTATATAGAAAATGTGTTATAAAGACATATTTGTATAACATATCATAATTAGGATAGTATATTTAAAAGATATGCGTTTCGAATAAAAGAAATGTTATGGAAGACAAGGAAATTTCAAAATATTTGCAAAATTTAGTAGGAAACATTTTTTTTATTAAGATTGTCTTTAAGACATTTCTTGACAGAGCTAAATAATTGAATTTTATCTTAAATGCATCTGATCTCTTTCGGTAGTTGATTGAAAAATGATCGTCCTTGGTAAGTATAATGTAGTTGTGGAAATGAAGTATTTAATTTTGGGCATGGAAAAATATGATTAATTGAAAGAAAAAAAAATGAAGTAAGAAACAAAAAACAATTTTAGAATTTTGAATAACATAATGATTCTTTGGATATTTCATAATGGTAAATTTAAAATTACATGGTAATATTTACGATTCTTGGGAAAACTAATGTGAAACTTCTAGTGACCATGACGATCATCCTTATTACATAAACTGCACAAATTCAATGTGTATTGTTACGAATTATTATTATGTCAGAGTTGGTGCCGGGTGATCAGCTGATTGGGGTATTACGTTATTAGTGTTGACCGGCTGCAATGAGCGCCCATCGCGTGTTGACGAAAATCACAATCATTTTGGGTACACAAATATAGTTTTGGTCATGTCCCATTGTGCCGCGCTCGCCTCGCGTATGCATATCGAAAATTATCGGCGCCACCGGAATGATTAACGGATTTATTTCTATACAGCGATTATGTTTTGTTCATCGTTCATCGTTGACGGCCTCTGGTCCTGGTCGAGGGATAAGGCTCTCGACTACGAATCCGTAGGTCGCGGGTTCTAATCCCAGCGTGCGCGAGTAAATTTTATTTAATTAATTTGTGCTGTTTCACAATTAATTAATTTAAAAATAATATATAGTATATTTGCGCATGTTCCAGAGTGGAAGATACTCTCAGTATCGCCCTGGTGAAAGACCACCATTCAGACTTGAAACGTTGCTTGAAATGGTTTTTAGCCGTGTTTGGTGATCAGATCTGAATAGCCAGGTATTTCCCCACCTTCCTCTTCCGCTCCCCAATACCTCCAGTCTCACAACATTGCCCAATTGGGGATGCCATAGCACACTCACTGGCTCCAGACGGTTGGGAGCAGTTGGGACTCTTGTGCGATATTCATATAAAAAAAATTAAAATCAGGTCGTTCAAGGCGAGAGGGCGAATATCCTCAAAATTTTATCAAGGTCGAAACTGATTTTGGAAACTTTGCTTTGTGGAATTTAATTATTGTGAAAGGATTATAATTACTAGCAAGTAGGAGGCCATTGGCTAGACTTCTATTGAGGATTGGGGGCTGGGGGTGTAGAATTTTGGAATAATCGACGTAATAATCGGGTATCTGAACCTATTTAAGTTTTCTTTTCCTAGGATTGAGTAATCTAAAAAACGTAGAGCTAATCGAAGTAATGGGTCGCACTCTAGTTCGCTACTGCTAGGTTTAGAATATCTGTAGAATATGGGGGTAATCGAAGTGATGGGTCTCACTCTAGTTTGATAGTGCTAGGTTTGGGATATCTATTGAATATGGGGGTAATCGAAGTGATGGGTCTCACTCTAGTTTGCTAGTGCTATGTTTGGGATATCTATTGAATATGGGGGTAATCGAAGTGATGTGTCTCACTCTAGTTTGATAGTGCTAGGTTTGGGATATCTATAGAATATGGGGGTAATCGAAGTTATGGGTCTCACTCTAGTTTGATAGTGCTAGGTTTGGGATATCTATAGAATATGGGGGTAATCGAAGTGATGGGTCTCACTCTAGTTTGATAGTGCTAGGTTTGGGATATCTATTGAATATGGGGGTAATCGAAGTGATGGGTCTCACTCTAGTTTGATAGTGCTAGGTTTGGATATCTATAGAATATGAGGGTATCGAAGTGATGGGTCTCACGCTAGTTCGCTGGTGTTAGGTTTGAGATATCTATAAAATATAGGGGTAATCGATTTTCTGGATCCATTTAGTTCTCTAGTGTTAGGATTGGGATATCTGTAGGGTGTAAGATAATTGATGTAATGGGTTCATTTTCAGTAATTATTAATCTGCTAGTTGTGCAAGTATTATGGTAGGGCTATCCGTGGGCCGAAGGAGTGCAGGGAAAATATTCTACGTCTATTGTGTGATGTTGACCCCTCTCGTAGACCATTGGGTTAATAATTTTAACAATTTTATAATTTGCATGGCGTCGTTTTTGTAAAAAAGTCACCAAAAGGACACTGGTTAAGTATTGAAGAATCGAAAAGTTTGCCTTTCCATGGCCGGGATATCTTACAACTTTCGGCCTATCTTGTATGTACGTTCATTTGAAAAAAAGTGCATTACTTTACGGCACCGATTGCTTTTATTAGTCTAAAATTAATATAATCGATTTCAACTAACAATAAATTAATATTATCAAAATACAACCCCCTTATAAAAATTAAATAAAAGTAGTTAAAAAACAAAATCACCTCCAAAGAAGTACAAATTGCGTTTAAAAACATGCTGCAAATGGTCCAATATATCCAATCAATCCAATGCTATAAATCCCTCGATTAAAAACACATTAAATAAAAACTTTTTTCAATAAATTCCTGTGAACATCACCGCGAGCCGTATAAACCACGGCGGTAATTGGGTCACAGCTGTTGTCACATGACTTGCCGTAAAGCCATATTGTCCGGCTCGCCGGCCCGCCGCGGAGGAGGAGGAGGCGTCACAAAGCCAGGCCTAGCCAGCGAGCCAGCCAGCCCCCGCTTGATACTAGACTTGTTACCGGCTTGTTACATGTATAGAGTTTGCTAATATTGGTTATGAAACTAACTTGTGAGCGTGGCTTAAAATTTACACATTTGAGAAGAGAAATTTTTATTAAAAAAATAGCCAAAGAAGATTTTCAGTATTTTGACAAAGCTACGCGTGTAATCAAATATCATAGATGTTTACGCTACACTACCGCCTTTATCGGCCCAGGATGTAGGCTGCCATACTGTAATGCTGTTTTGATAAATATTTTATATTTTTTGCAAACAACTAAGACAGTGCGCGAGCAGCGAGGTCTTAAATGTTAATACAATCCTAATAGCTTATTTAAAAATAAAAAATAAATAAAAATAAAAATATTTATTTTTTTATATACGAGGTGTGTTCAAAAGAAAAGGTGAATTTTGAATTTTCGCGGGCTGTGTACATTCGATTATCGTTTTTTTTTGTTATGTTGGCACACATATGTTTATCATATATTAGCATTTTCAGCCATTTTGGATCACCGGTTTGTTTTTGACAACTGGAAAGGTTGAGGACATAGAAAATAAAGCAAATCTAAAATTTCACTTCAATCGGACTGACTCAGAAAACGAACCTAAAGTAAAAAATCGAAGAACACAAAAACGTGACTAACCTTTCCAGTTGTCAAAAACAAACCACTGATCCAAAATGGCTGATAATGCTAACATATGATAAACACATGTGTACCAACATAACAAAAAAATCGATAATCGAATGTAGAAAATTCAAAATTCACCTTTTCTTTTGAACACACCTCGTACATGAACAAAAAGAAGTAAAATCATATTTATCGAATACAAATTTTTGAATTTTCGATTTCTATAATTTATTAAGAATATATTTAACAGAAAATCTATTAAAATGTATGAAAAAACTAATTTGTACAACTCGGGCCGCTAGAGGGCACTAGTGTAGCATGTTATCATTTCTATGTATGGTAAATGTCATATTTCTGCTGTATTTGGTAGGACTGATTAGTCAATGGAATGGGTACATAATTATTTAGAATTGACGACACGTCCATTCTCTAAACCATTCCTTTAATGACAGGCGTATCAATTCGATGATCAGTGGAAACAGTTAGGTTGGGGAGCTGTGTGCATTATGCAGTCATCACATAACTAACGGAAGGATCATAAGAACAGGAGAACATGAAGAGAAAGTAGGAATGGTTGCAACTTACCAACGTGAAGGATCGGTAGTTTGATCATATCTCCCATGACCTTATCTACCAGCTCGTCGTCTGGAGGATACAACTCGTGCTGTGAGATCCTCAGCTGGAACAGCTCCAGGTTAGAGGCATTTGGTCTGAGGACAAAGCAAAAAAAGCATTAAATAACACTCATAACCTGCGTTTATTATGTTCTATGGTAAATAAACTCAAGATACTTTGCGCCTAAATTATCCAATAACTTACCCGACAAAACAAGACAAATAAAATTTTAAATCGATTTAAAATCACCACGAAGTAATGGATAATCAATAAAGGTGGTGCAATAACCAGTGAACTCAATCAAGTCTAACCGTATGTACTTCCAAGTGTATTTCTATATTCCCAATAACTTTTACTTATCCTTATTATTGTTACCAATACTCGTAATCAGTGGCGTACATTGATCTATAACCAAAGGCATAAATTCGGATATGAATTGTGTCAAAAATGTTTTTAAATTGACAATTTGTTATCTCACTGAACAGTAATAAATTGTCATGTAATTGTCAAATGATATTCACCAATTTATGAAGAAAATTCATTTTGATAATGAGTTAATAATAAAATAAATTAATATCCCTAGTGTGACAAGCACAGTAAAAAAATGTAAACAAATTTTGTATAGATCTACTAAAAATAAATAAATAAAATAAAGATGGAACGCAATTTTTATCAGATTGTTGGGACACTGGGGAGTCTATTTCTTCTAATAATGCATGACTTACAATGAGATTTTTTCCCTGAATGAAATTATTTAGTTTCAAATGAAATGCAAGGATATTTAATATGCTCGTGGAAACCCAAATATTTCCTTTGAAAGTTCCCGTAAAGGAGACTGATCTAGACTGCAAGAAGAGATCAAAGAAGTAAGGGGATAAAGAAGTGTGTCAAATGTATTATTTTCCTTTGGTCAAAGCAGGTCAAGTTTTTTAGAAACAAATAGACGAAACCTTTTATTTTCAGGACACATGGAAGTTTTGCGGTTAATCATCAGAAAAAGTGGTCATGTTGGTGAAGGCACAGATTGCCAACCGTAAGAACGATATTATGATAATGCATCAGCGGGGATCTGACTGAAACTCAACAACTGCCTAATAACAACACAACCGGTGATCTTTATCATGTTTATTTAAATATAATTTTATATATCCATGTAAGTGGAGAACACAATAACTGGCGTATTGCAGAGACATAAACAATTACCAAAAAAATAAATTCAAATATAACGTAATTTTTAAATGTCTCCGGTTGTCGATATCCTCCCGAAATAATTAAACGGTCAATGCAGCCAACAATCCATTTGCCATACTGGATGAATGCAAACATCAAATATTCAATCGCAATTATTCATTAAATTTCCAGACAGTCCCATAAATTCGCTGGGCATTTGATCACGTCCGACTCGAGCTCCTGGTAACAATGAGGAGTATAATCACAACAGCAAGAGGTAATAGATTAATGATAGGCAATAAAGCTAGCTACTAGACACCAGGGGTATCCCGTGACTTTATTTAAGATTTTAAAGATTTTCCATGCAAATTTTTTTTATCAATTATTCATAACGATAAGACTGGAAAATTCTTTTTACATTTAAAAAATTGTCATGGAAATTTTATTAGACACGTTAAAGGTATATTTGAATTGAAAAGGTTTTTTTAATGGCTACATTTGGAAGGGGAAATATTTGTTCCCCTAAGACTATGTAAGTTTAAAAAATATAAATGTTAATTCGATAATCGAATTGCTTCGTATTATTAATTAATTCCTATTCATTAATTGTTTTTATGTTTAATTCGTCGAACTCCATTTTTTTTTTTTTTTTTAATTTAACGTGAATCAAATTTAATAATTTTATTACTAAGTACTGCAAGTATTTTTAGTTTTTTTTTATTATTTATTATTGTGAAAGCTGTTTCGTTGTTTTTAATTATTAATTGTTTTTGTGTTTAATTCGTAGAACTCCAAATTTTTTTTTTATAATTTAATGTAAATTAAATTTAATAACGTTATTATTAAGTTCTGCAAATGTTATAAGTTTTTTATTATTGTGAAAGCTGTTTCGGCGTTGCATTTAAGGCCATTTTCGAACTGCCAGTTAAAAAAAAACTGAAAATACTTGCAGAACTTAATAATAATATTTTTAAATTTGATTTGCATTCTCAATAAAAAAATAAAATAAAATAAATAAATAAATAAAAACTTATTATAATAATTCCTATCCGTCGTCTGTCGTTTATTTTTTACATCTGATCACTACGAGATAACAGAACACATTTAATTTTGTGTTTATTGATAAATTGACCTTTTGTCTAAAGTCAGTGTACCGTCACTAAATATCAGCACCCCACCTTGACAGTGACAGAATTAGTATCAGACGATCAGATGATGTATGCAAATAGAGATTTTATTCAAACTAAAATGTTAATCTCGAACGTTGAGACGCGTCATCAAAATTTGTATTGTTTTTCTGTCCGGAGTCTCTAGATCGGCTCCCAAGCAACGTCATCTCCACCATGAGCTATGGAGCATTGAAAGATAAATGAACAAGAATAAGATTAATTAGATAATAATAACAACTCTCAAAATGAAACATGAAACCGAAAAGACAAAGAAAAGAAAACCATGTCGGTCGCAACTGAAACTCGAATCCAGGACCTCGTGGTTTATCCAGGACCTTCCCCTCTAATCCACTGAGCTAAGGAAAAGTCAACAGATATCTCATATAAATAAAAATCGGATAGGTATATCCGAGACAGTATCTAAAGATCTCAAAACATTTCGGGTAGAATCTTGTAGCCATGATAAAAAGAGATCAGCAAAAAATGTATGGAAATTAATTGAAAATATTAACAGTTCTTAGAAATCGAAGGATGATACCGATAAAAACGACGGGACGGATTGGGGTAGCTGTGGCTCAGTGAATTAGCGCGCAAGATCCCGGATAGACCATGAGGTCCTGGGTTCGAGTTCCAGTTGCTTCCGATATCTTTTTCTTTTCTGCAAACTTTGAGAATCAATTTAACTAAGAAAACAATCTTAATTTGTTAAAATGTCAACAGAAAAAAGTTGTTGAAACGGGTTATTAGCTGAGTGGATAAATGAGTCAAATTATCCAGGCGTCGTGGGTTTAATTCTTCTACTAGCTCCAAGTTCTCCATAATTGCACAAGCAGAAATTTCCTCGTAAATGGTAGTAGGAGTTCGTCAAATATTGTCAGATTATTCGAAACCCGGGAATGTATGGCGGAGGAAAAAAACACTCCGGAGAAACCGGACAGTAACGTTATGCTTATTTTGGAATCTGTAGAGTTATTTTCTGTGAAGATACATAGCACGATGAACGTCGTTTGTCATGGTTACTTAACTACTAACAACTCTAGTTTGGCAAGAATTCAATATAATATAAAGAATGAGGATCGTCTCGCCACCTAACACGGTGCCAGGCCTGTCTCTCATTGATAGCAAGCAGCTTAGATTTACTGAATTAGTATGTTAGCGTTATAATTTGATAATAATTCGTGGAAGTTTTATTTCAACTTTTAAATGAAAAACTAAAGGTGATTTTTTTTATTGTAATGGGCAATGGATTTTATTCAACCAAAAATAACGTATGTCTTTTTTGGAGATGCTGTGTGGTGTGTCTTTAAAAAAAGGAAGGAGAGGAAGTTTTCAGAATAGAAAAGTAGGAGGGGTGGATAGGAATCAGTGTGTCCAGGAGTGACGAACGTATCAATCCATCACTCCCACTGCGGTGCATGGCGATGGGTTGAGAGGGTACCGCTGGAAAGGTCAAGGGGTCTTCCGAAACCGGCCAATCCAAATGTGTATACTAATTCAAAAAGTTGAAAGGAAAAGAATTCGAGTACTTCTCAGGAAGATGTTGTACGTTTAAGTGTGTCAAGAGTCGGGTCATGTCAAAAGACGGAAAACAGAAGAGAATGTATGATTGGGAATGAAGCAATGATTGTGTGGTAATAAAAAGTTGTGTGGCATTTCATTATCTCTTTGTAGGGTAACCATTAAGGCACAGCACTAAAAAATGTCCCTAAACATCACTTTGCAGTTTGCTAACTCAAGCAATACCGCAAATGATTTTTCTGTAATTTCTGTACGGATAGTTAGGTAAATGTACACGGTTTCCAAAGACAAAAAGCATCAAACTCTACTCCTTAAATTCTATGAAATACGTCCCAAAATATTTGAAAATAGGTGTACTATGAAAAACAGTTAAAGCAATTTTGAAAGTTTTATCAAGTATTTCACATAGAATTTAAAAGATTACAGTTTGAGGATTATTGTCTTTTGAAACCTTATCCATTTTACTAATTACTCGCATAGAATTAACAGATAAATCGTTCGTAGTATTCCTTGGGTTAGCAACTTGCAAAGTGCATATTTTTGGGTGCTTACCATTAAAAACGTTTTTGTCGGGGGGAAATTGCTTAATATTGACTTTATTGAATTTTTTTTAGGTATCAAGAAGAAAATTATAAAATGTATCTATTTTTAAGATTTTAATGATGCTCAAAGTTCAAAATACGTTACAAATATATTTTAGGAATTAATGTTTTTATTTTCATAATTAAATTTAAGAATAAATAAATAAATTGCAAACATGTGAAACAACACTAAGTTCGGCAATGGCAAATCAGGAAAATGCTTTTTTTAATTCACTGAGGAATTCAAAAGGTATCGGGAACTAAGCCAAGTTCCTATAAAATGAATATTATCAATTAATTGTATAATAGCAACTAACAAGAGCACGACATCTAGCGACCGGAGCAAGTAGCGAGTGCCAAGTTATTAACGCGGAGACATAATTAGAGCAGGAATTTCTGGATCATGGCAAGTTTCGAAATAGTTCGCGGCGCAAACGAATAGAATATTATGTCGAAAGTTTATCCGCTAATAAACCCGACGTTTATCAGTGAACTTATGAACTTTTGTTAATAATGTTTCAACTTATTGTTTGAAAATGACTCCAGTGAAAAATGTTATGACTTAAAAAATATATATTAATAATATTTATATGGATCAACAAACGTCGATTCTTAATATACAACTCTTATCATATACACCTAATGGTAGTAATAAATCGTTATAAAAAAACAATTTAAATCAAAAAAGACTTTATATTAGACTAAAAAATGAAGACGCTGCGATCATTTAAAACTTTTTAAATGACAACACCAAGATGGCTCATAGGAAGAGTTTAAGAAGGCGTAATGGTCCAACTGCTTGTTTTTTACTATCACCAAACGCTATTCAGAAATTAGTACTTTTAAAAATATACGATTCTATTTTGCATTTCAAGACGATTTATGTTTAATTTTTTTAACGCTTTGTGAGTAAGAAAACACGGAAAATTAGATTTTTTGGCTTTCTGAACGTTATGTATCGAAATAACCCTCTATTAGATATCGGATAAATAAAATAAAAACCCGAAGCAATTTCACAGATCAAAAATATAAATAAACAAAACTCAAAAATACAAATTGTAATGTTTTGCATTGTTTCTCTAAAACGAACTGTCAAATTGGAACGCGATTTTTTTTTAATTTCAGGTACAAAATTTCAAAGAGATGGTTAGCAACTATGTATTGCTATAATGATTCCATTGTTCCACTTTATTAAGTGTCTACATTTTATTGCCAAACTAAAAGAGCCTTGTGGTTGGTCGGCGGGTTCTGACAGAATTTAGGCCGCTTCCTCAGTTTGCGACAAAAAAAACGACAAAACTATGTGCGTATGACGTCACACGTGCTCTGCCAGATATAGAGCGTTTTGGCGGGCTTTGAAATATTCACACTTCGAAAATTATTTAAACTATGACAACGACGTTAAAATAAATTCATATATTGGTATTTATGTTAGAAGGTAAACACATTCATAAAAAAATACTGTAGTTCCGTATTAGTAATTTCAGAAAAAATATCATTATTTTGTTGGAATGGTTCACATTTAAGTGAACACTTGTTTAAAGATTCTGTTTGGTAATGATAATTAAATTAAAATATCTTTTATTTAGTGATTCTGATATAATAACACATTTAGTTTATATAAAAGAACATACAGGTAGTAGATAAATTTGAGACACGTTCCAAAGACCACCATTCAGAATCGAAACCTTACTTGAAAAGGCTTTAGCCGTGCTTGGAGATCAGATATGCACAGAAAGGTCATCCCACCTTCCTCTTCTCTACATTTCTTCGGAATAACTCTCACGGATTAAACACCCAAATGTTAACTGGAGATTCATCAAAACTAAAGTTAAAATTACATCAATACCCAGATACCTATAGGTAATTGATCCACGCACTAAATAACCAGCAGTAAATAAAGTATTTACATGAATGAACAGAAAATCGACGAGAAAACATGTAAAACCTAAGTCAGGAACAAAATAATCCAAAAGAGGTGTTCGCTGTTATGGCAAAATCATGTCAATTTTGTTATTTATAGCTGAAGTACCCGAGGTTATGGATGGTTTGGAGGAAAGTTTTGAGGTTGTGATGTGTTACCCCTACCCAGTAGTTTTTCTCTTATTTTAAACGATAAGCGTTCAAAATTTCACCAAGAAGTATCATAATTATCCTTAAAGGGGTGGGTAAGGGATGGTTGTTCGAAATCTCATGTAAACAGTGACCTTCCTCTTATTTCGAAAGTCAAGGGTGCAAAAATTCAACAAGCTCGGAATAAAACTGTAGATTTGTATATAGAAAAAAAACACACACACACAATCCGCCCGGGACATTCTTCTTTATATAATAGAGAGGATATAAGAAGAAGATAAAAGATGAGTGTTTTTCATTTTAATATTATTCTTCATTGTAACCATTTTTAGATTAACTTACCCTTATGTTAGAAACTAACTCAGTACGAACGCAACCAATAATAGACTAGTTAACAATAATGTATGAAACTTATAAATAACTGCGACTGCATTACTCTCAGTAATGATAAACCTTCAATAACTTACTGTAAAGAGATTGTAGCCTCTCTAGGACATTTATTATATAAATCAGAAATATATCAAGTGTTAACAATTATGCGATTTCATCTACGGGTTAGCAACCCATCTGCATTCAATCATTCTCGATTTATGCAAATCATCCACAAGTTTCCAGGATTTATAGCCCAAGGACATTGAACAAGACAACAGAGATTAAAAAGTAGCTAGCACACAAATAGAGACTATATTCTAAGGGTAAATTAATTAAGTTGGTACCATTATAGTTAAATTTAACAGTCTTTATTTGGCAATACGAATGCGAGGTAGTAGGGGAGGAAATAGGCTAGGAAACAGTGTATTCGCGCAATGGCTCGTAGCACCGGGATATGTTGAGCCTCGCAGCCTCTCGCTCGCATCGAGAGGATTTGTGGGGACACTTGGAATTCTCCGGGCAACTCCGGGAGGAGGTACCGGGTATGAACAGGATTCAGATTATTTCTAGAAGGAATACTGATGCATTGTATAGAAACGCATTGTGGGCATGTCACTTGAGAAATTTAGCAAATACTACACAGTATATTAATAGACAACCGAAAATTTCGCATTTGCGGTAACGCGAATTTTTACCCGAATTTCGTAGTTTTTATGCAATGTTTCACGCAATGTTTTGGTATTTTATAATAGAAAAGTAATACTATACGTTCTAAATATTTCCAAATGTTTTGATAAGATTGAATAGACATAAAATGGATTGCAGTTAACTTCATGTCGAAAAACCAGCTTAATATCAATCTTTCACGAAGTTAGTATCAATCAATGTTAATATCAATCTTTCACGAAATGTAGGTACCAGTTTTGTCATAAATTTCACCAAAAATAACGTGAATTTCTCTGGTGCCTCTTAATCACATGCTCCACATTTACAGATATCTGCACTATGTTACGTTTTCTTTCTTTTATGAGGTTATTTGTTTTGCAACCGAATATTTTTTTTACATGTCTCCTGATTTTGCCTTAGTTTGAATTAAAAAATGTTTTGTGTAAAATTACGAAGAATTGTTTCGAATACACTAATATCCTGTCTAGTTTTAACGCTTCCTAGCTATTCAGTAAAATGTTGGAAATCGTGAAAAAATATTATTTTCTCTCTTCCAATTTAAACACAAAGAATCAATTGGATAACAGCTATGAGGTTGAGGATCTTAGTCATTATTAGATACATGATTATTTTAAGCAATCATTCGCAATCCTTACGTAAATAACATATTTAACACGAAGGTCATTATTAAGGGAACCGTTTATATTTTAACTGTTTTTGTAATCATGTTTTAATAACGGTGATTTCTATGCCGTGTTCGATAAAAGAAACCACCCTTAAATAGACCTCCGTTACACCCTATTCATACGCCTCGCCCCGTATCAAGTGCCCGGTGCATACGTACTACCTTGATAACGTACGCGAGGTAACGTTCCGCATAAACCCCCCGTGAACGTGGACGGATTCCACGGGATCTGCGCCACTACCCACTAGTCCCTAGTCCCGTAGTCTAGTCCTGGCCCAACATACTCTCCCCCACCCTCCCCTAGTGGCAAAGGGGTGTAAATATGCTGGGGATACTTCATAATCATACTAGCTGCTTGCAGATATAAACATTTTTTTTATGTATTTATTTATTAATATTTCTATTTTTGAAACTGATAATAATACATGGTGGAATTCCATTATAATGACATAATAACACATAAACTACATACATAAACTACATACATAAACTACTACATACATAAACTACAAACCAGAGGTAATAATCTTACTGGGAATAACCAACATAATTAGAAAGTCGGCAGTCAAAGACGACTTAATGACAAATATAAAGAAAACCCATGTAATAGAATAAATCCCTTGTATTATCTCCCCACCCCTCCTCCCCACATGTTGTGTATATAAACCGTAGTTTAAGATTAACTTTTACCAGTCTGAAGATGGCTTTAACAAGCTGAAACCGGTCACGGTGAAATAAAATAAAAGTGGAAATAAGTTTTATATGTGTGTTATTGTATCATTATTTATTTATTGTTTCTTTACATGTTGCATTTATTATTTATAATTCCATAAAAAATAAAGAATACAACTAACACGATAAATAAATATTTATGAATTAGTTGGGATAAATTATTCGAATTTCGCTTTCAATAATCGAATGTCGATGGATCATTATTGTTACAGAAATGTTTCATACAGCGGCTCCGGAGGTATAAGAAATAATTATAATTGCAATATCCTCGAACAAGACAAATAGCATCTGTTGGATTATGCTTTTCTTGTACAGGACTTAATATACTTCATCTGAATAATGAATTTATTAAAGTAGTTACTTTGAAGGAGTCATAGTTATGGGGAGATGCACTGATTATATGGAAGATAGAAATAAAATTAAAAAAATACTTGTAAAAAAATAGTTTTTTTTTTTAGTTTTTTTTTTTAACTAATATAAATACATATAAAACATTTAATAGTACATATATATATATCTTAATAGCTAATTACAAAAAATGTTATATTGTAAATTTATTTAACAAAACTACCCAACTCAATAGGGAAATCTTTCTTTATTGAGTTGGGTTGTATTATATTTTTACTCATTAAATATAATATTAACAACTCCCAAAATCGAAACACGCAACCGAAAAGACACAGAAAAGAAAATGTTAACGGTAATAGCTGGGATTCGACCCCAGAACCTCATAGACTATCCGAGACCTGGCTTAGACCATGAGGTTCTGGATTCAAATCCCAACTCCTACCGTTATTTTTTTGTCTTTTGTGTTTCATGTTTCATTTTGAGAGTTGTTAATATTATCCTCAATGATTAAAAACGTATTAAAATAAGATTTATAAGCTTCAAATAATTGTTTGAAAAAATATATTTTTTTACATATATTATAGAAATAAAAAGATTCAGAAAGTACGCAAAACGTGCAAAGATTAATATTATGTAGCCCGGAATAAAAGCATTACTGTTACGATCGTTGCATATATATATATAAATTTAATTGTAGGAATTCATCGATTACAATGTATGAATTGTGGGCAGGAAGTATATTTTATTGCATTAGCGGTATTCCTGTAAATAATTGTATTTTCATCGCCATCCAAAACAAAGGACCAAATAATTTACACTTCATCTATGCATATTAAAAACATGCAAATATTCTATACTGTAATTTATGACTTTAATATCCGGCTTCGTTTAAAAATTGTTCGTATTCATTTTGCGTCATACGGCGAAAGTTGTCATTATAATTCTACGAAGTTCGTTTCGTAAAGCCTTTGTTTACTTTGTAAAAAAAGTTGCTTTTTCAAACTGAAATGTTGTGTATTTTTTTTATAAAAACCGGGAAAATATGAATAAGGCATGTGCAATATTGAAATTAACCGTTGGTAATATTGTATTTTTTTCATGATTCTGACCACAGCGTTAAAAATATGTACATGTTCGCACTATGTGCAAGGCTGCGCTTTTATTTAACTTTGTTACATCCTGTTCACACGTGTGTACTTGTTTAATAATATGAATTATGGCCCGGACTCGCCAGAGCTCATCAACTTTATAAAAAGCCTCATACCGTCAAGACCAACCGATTTTTTTCATTTGCCCGCATGCAGGTTTCTAATCGTAATATAACACACAATTTAACAACATCGACATTCTTCACAATACCCTTTCAAAATATCGAACTGAAGTAATAACGTATGACCAAAAATTGATGCACGGCTACAAAGTGTACCGAGGTCCCGATTCTCTTTTCCTTTTCCTCTACCCCCTTTATTTTTATTTTGTTTTTTTCTTTATCCTGTTAGCTTCATAAATAAAACACCTATATTTAACCACTGTTAGCACAAGAAACTTTGTTGGCTTACCTTTTGTTAAACTTCCTTTGTATATATATTTGTATTAAGAGGGGTTTGTTTCTTACAAATAAATAAATTAAAGAAATTTTGTCCACTTGACGTTCAAAATAAGAGGAAAATTAGTGGATGGGGGTAGGGGTAGGGTTAATGCATCGTCAAAATTTTACTCAAAACCGTACAAGAACCCGGGCAACGCTGAGTTCTTTAGCTAGTAAATACGTTAAAATGTTATGTCTCAATGTTTTCATTCAACAATTCTAGCACAAAACATATGTCACTGTATGATTAAATATATCACTAGTCGCAGTCAAGCGAATTTTACTTGGATTGAAAGAACTACACAAAATTTGATAGTGTTACCCAGAACTATGGACGCTCTCATATACCATTTTTTGTTGGTTTATTCTTTCGTCTTGTATCTAGTCACGAACTTCTAACAAAATCACTTTTGCACAATATATTGGTGTGTGTAACTATTTTAGCAAAATAAATAAATAGATACAAAACTTCTGCTCTATAGATAAGATTGTGTAGATTATTTTTAAATTTTAGGGCCGTTTGGAGGCCCCATTAAAGCTATGCAATGAAGTGGCACTCGTCATGTGATTTATTTAAACTTATAAAACTAACGCTCAACACGTTCATTCCTCGAACAAAACGTCCAGTCAAATTCATTATTCAGGTCTCATTTCAAATAGACGAGGCACACGTCGAAACGTCCATCTCTGGTTTGGCCGGCTCTAGTCCGCCTGTTTGTCCACTCCGTTCCCGGTGCTCGCTGTTTATCTGTCAACCGACGGACAACTGCCAAATGACTAGATTTGTTGACTACAACTAGCGTGGCTGCGGCGGTGCTCTGCTGCACTTATGCAGCAACTCTCCACACACGGGAGTGAAAGGCAGACTGCATAGGATATCCCGATAAAGGGACGATAATCAAACAGGATGTCAAAAAGAATACAGATCATGTGCATGTGAGATTTGCGTGAACTTAATTCGCGTTACTTAATGATGACTTAAATTCATACTCAGTTTTACCATCAATCAAATCAAGCTGATAATGTAATGATGCCCTTTATTTCAGTCTAAAAGGGATTTTTTTTTTAAATTTGAATAAACTTCCCATTTGTCTCAATCAAATCAGAAATATGACTTTTTTCTGACCGTCCCACGTATTTTTACAAAATATATATATATATATATATTTTTTTATTAATTAATTTTTTGATACATACATTTACACGAACAAGGTACAAAGGTTATAAACATTTATTTTTTATATATTTTTTTAAATATTAACTTATATATATACATCTGAACACATCTGCATAAACCTACGTGTAATTTATATAAAACAAAAAATCCCACATTGACAAGGCCAGTGCATGAGTATAACTTGTATCAGCTAGTGGCAGTATATTAATATATTTGTATTAATCCATAGAATTTTATTTTAAAATGTTGAATATACTTCGCTGATCGTTGTGGACAACTGAATAAATGAGCGTATTTTGATTTTGATCAGAAATTTATCGTTTTATTTTTTCTTGGGGTGGGCACAGCTTTTCAGTCTTTACGGACTGCACACCACTAGTCAATAGACCGGTGGCTGGCTCGACTAGCAAGAACGGAAACTTAGCCTTATCAGAAGATATGGTATGTGTTTTCAAAAATATTTGTAATATGAATCTAGCTAAAGAATCCATTCACAGCCCATCTCCATTGAGCGATTCAAATGAAAGCATCAATGATAAGACACAGTATTATTATTATTACAATTAAAACTCTCGTCAAATTCACGCCATGCATTGCTATTTACATATGTGACATTGTGCAGCATTAATATGCACAACTCACAATTGATACCGCCAATGATGTTAATCGCACGCCGTATAGGCACGGATTGTATAGGCTACTCCATCCGGCTGCTACGGCCAATGGTCCATTGTTGATGATATATAAGGTGATCTTTGCAAATTGTCATTCACTGGCAAACTGACATTCAGTGACAAAATGCCCGAGGTTTCCGGAATCCCCGGAACGATTTGCATAATAGAACACGTATAGTCAGTCCGTCAACAAAAATTTAATAAAATTTGTCATTACGTGGCAAAACCGAGTAACACCGATTTTAGAACTAATTATAGGAATGAGGGATAGGATTATCAGCTCCAAAAATGTCCTCGTCGTGGAATCAAATCAAAACAGCAAATTGGAGTAATATATTGGCCCCAATAATCTTCAATATAATCTAATCGATCAGTAATGATTTCTAATCTTGAAACTGTTTATTAATGTGGAATTCCATTATAATACGATTTTTTATATTATTAAAAACCTTTGTAACATTACTCCTGTTGTTTATTTTCGACCTGACCGGTTCCATCCTATCACGGGTATCTTTAGACTGGCACAAATAATCTATGGTATATATAGCATCTGTCAGGAGTGAATCCCATTGCTTCCTAATATTGTCCATTTATGACTTGAAATTTGTTTTATTGCTGAAGGGTGCGGCTTTACAATTATATGTACAACTACTTTCTGGTTGGTTTATTACCTTCTGGAAGACGGATTACATTGTGTTTATTTACTGAATCTATGTTTTAAAAAAACGTAATGTAATGTCTATCCTGCCCGTTTTTATTTAAACAGACGGTTATTTCTGGTTTTGTTTTTTCCCGTGATTTCCGTCTTGTTTGTTAAAATGAGTTTTATTGCAGTTTTTGTCCTGTAATTACATGAACTACGGGTAACCAGATACATTTTAATGAGTCGATTTGTAAAATACTATAGTAGAATCATCTCCTTTCGGGAAGCACCACTAATTTCTGAAAACCGTTTGATATTGATATGAAAATATTTACTTAGTGTTTACTAATGTTTTTTTCTTTCAACCATCTTGGTGTTGTGTTTGCCAATTAAAACCATTTTAACGATAGCGGCGCCTATAATTTTTGTCGACAGTTTCTTCACAGACTGTATTATCATATTTTATATAGATAACAAACATATTATGATCTTAAGCAATGCTACGTATGTAAGCGGGTTTATTATCTGTGAAGGTTTATGGGATCATACTTTCATTGGCTCATTACTTTGTACTTCCGTTTGATATATTGACAGACCTATGATAATTTTAATTAAATATTATGATTCAGTTCCCATTTATAAATGTACCTTGATACTTGCGAGCAGCTCATTAATAGACATAATACAAACAGTGGGTTAAAAGATAAAATAATACACAGAGTTTCTTCGTAAATAAGATTAAAAGCTTTTTAATAAATATGTAAATATTGATTCATTCATTCATTGGAAAACCAACACTCTGCCATAGGTCCCCGATCGCTACGGTAGGTGAATTAGCAGGGTGCCGGGTTCATTGAGTGATATTTGTCCAGGTCTTGGCAGCGGATACATCTGGCCGGACCGGATCGGGAGAGGCCAGTTGAGGGAGACTCGAGGACCTCACCAGCTAAACTCTCCCGACCCAACACCTTGCACCGCAGTGGCATGGATTAATTCATACATCCGTCATTCCCGGACACACTGACCCTCAGATTCCTACCCACTACTCATACCCTTTTCCTTCCCAGAACTTCTTCTCCTTAACTAACTAACTAACTAACCATCACGCCGTTTCTCCGCAGGGGTAGGCAGAGAGGACGGACCGCCAAACAACTCGATCTTAGCATACACTTCTTGCTTCATTCACATTCATACAATGCCTCATACATTCTCTTCTGTTATTCCGACTTTTGACATGGCCCGACTCGAGTATTTGATTCACTTGATCGTGCCATGTCTTCCTCGGGCGTCCCTGGCTTCTTCTTCCATTCACATTCGCGTCATATATTCTCCTTACACTCCTTTCTTCGTTCATTCGCTCTACATGCCCAAACCATCTAAGCGTCCCTTTCTTAATCTTGCTCACTACGCTTTCATCAGCCTTGCATTCTTTACGAATCTCAACATTTTTCACTCGATCATACATGGTTTTACCACACATTCGTCTAAGAGATCTCATTTCTACAGCATTCAGTCTACTTTAATCCTTCCTCTGCCAGTTCCATGCCTCACTGCCATACATCAAGGTTGGTATCAGCACTCCATTGTGGACTGCTAGCTTCGCTTCCTTAGACAGCTTTTTGTTTGCGCCAACTGCGTTCAGCCTCCGTTAATGGAGTTTCCTGCATTCACCCTTCTTTCAATATCCCTATCTGTCTTTCCATCTCTCGTAAACATACTTCCCAAATACACAAACTCATTGACCTGCTCCAAGTATTCATCATTCACAACTATATTGCATACTGTTTTCGTACTCTCTCTTTCAAACACCTGCCTTTGTAAATTTCCCTATCCTAAGTTAATTTTTTTGTTGATAGAAAATGTTACGTAGTATATATACCTTTTTATTTTTTATGTCTGCATTAAATTTGTACATTCCTGAAAAATCTTCAAGCGACTTTTAAACATTTGTTGTTAGTTTTCCTAATGGAACGTTTAGGATTTTTACATACATTTAAAAAAAGTAAAACACAAAAACTTCTCGTGCGTTTTAGTCAGTTTTTTTCTGTTTATACACCATACAGCGACATTTTATGGATCAATATTAAAAAAATATTGAGTTCGACAAAACGATTCTGTGTTACGCGTGATATTTTTCTGTATTTTCTAGAGTTTGCCCCATAAACTAATTTTTTTTGTTTCACCTGCTAAAATTACACACATCAATCGTACCTACCTACTAGTTCGTGTTCATAAAACATCTATACCCTGTATACAGAACATAAGTTAATACAAACTCTTTAACAGTTTTAAGAGATAAATACAGACTCGTAAAAAATCACATCTATTAAAAAGTCAATGTCTTTGTCATGAATTTGCGGTATGAGCGGGAAACTTTGTGCATAATATGATATTTATCAAAATTCATCTTTCGATTTGTAATTACATTAAAAAATGCGCGAAATTCGTACAAAATTATCCATCCCATACAAAATTCATCCCAAAGAGCATGAAAGCGGAGTTTTGGTGAGAGATCGCGGGAGCAAAGTTAGCTTTCAGCGGCCGTCACCAGATGGCAGGCGCATCGACTGCTAACAAAGCTGCCTCACAACACGATAGGATTTAGTTACTGAATTAAATATCAAACACAGCATTGAACGGCAGATGTAAACCGATCAAGCTTTTATAAGTCACTTTAGTATAAGGTTTTAGAACTTATATAGACATCGTAAACATTAAATTTATTTATTTTTTATTATAGAACATTGACATAATAATAATTTTTAGAATAACAAAAAAGCGTAGTCATGCAAAGCAACCATATATAGCTTGTCTGCAGGTACTACCGTTTTTTTAATATTTTTTTTAATTTATTAAACACTAGCTGATGTGCACCCGGCCTTGCTCGGAATTATTTTTTTTTAATAAAATTACGAAGTTGTGAATTCTTGATTGTCATTAGGGTGCCATAATTGATTTGACAGCGAAAGTAACTATCTCCAAATAAAGAAACATTCATTTGAATATTTTATTTCATTCATTCTAAATCATAAAGTTCTTAAGTAGGTACCTACTCGTGTTTTCCATTTTGAAAATATGCAATCTGTGGCTAACCAGAGTGTCATATTTATGGGCCTAACCTAAATAAAACATGGCGGTTCAATGTATTTCATACTAATTTTAAAACGTTATGGCAACAGTTTTACATATTGGATTTCATTCAAACTACTCTCCTAAACTTTTCCGGCACTAATAAAAACAAACTGTGCTATTTTCAGCGAAACCGTTCCAGTGACTTTCGAGAACATCGAGGACAAACAAACAAACTAACATCGATTTTTATATATGTATATTGTCTAAAAACTCGTAGAACTGCACAAGTATCGAAGCCATTGAGATGCAGCTTCTTCAACTAACATCTCGAATTTTCTTTAAGCATATTTTTCTCCGAATTGGATTTAAATCGTAATATAAATACTCTATTTTTTTCAATAACGTCAATTTATACCGCAAATACAAACCAATTGACATCGACATGAAAAACTTTAAACGGAAATCTATATTACAAAATTTTACAGCAGAAAAAATTTTGTACCGCTTTTACTATATATAATTTCTAAGCCAACTCAAATATTTTCACCCTGCAACATCTTTTCCATCATGAGCTGTGCAGCTTTTAAATATCCATTATTTTATTTTAATGTATTTTGATAAGTTTCTTTAAGGAATTATGCTTTATTCCTATAATAAACATTTATTTCATCTCATATTCCGTCTCTACACCCGCCAACAAACGGTCTATCTCAATTTTTAAAAGCATTTTTTAATTCCATTAAAAGGATTTTTTTTAATGTTTCTTTTTTAATATTTTTATTTACTTAATCATATTTACATAGCAAATATGATAATTTATATAATTTTCTAAGTTGCCTCTAAAATTACGATTTTTTTTTTCATGACACAAACTTCATAATTTAAAACATATATAAATAAAATACTTATCATACGTATTAGATATTTACTAAACCTTTAATTTTAAAATATATCATTCAGTTTGGATGGGTATTTTGGCCTCAAACACAAAATTAAGTTATGTATGAAACAGGCAGCGCAGCCGTTCCTCTTAAGGGGATGATAATCATACAATTTACCGGTAAATCATTGTTCAGCGTCAACAAAAGCAGTCACGTAGATACATGGCACATAGAGCGCAGCAAACAACATGGCGGTCAGTAGACAGAATGCAAAGCGGGTCGATAGGACGTTGCTTAGCTTACGAATTATGTACGCACATACTTTACGTGTGTACATATCGCCAAACATTAATCAGCAATTAACTTATCTAACTTGCCAACGATCAATTATTTTATTAATTGTTACAAATAAGCTGACAATTATCGCATTAAATCATAATTGTTAGCATAAAATCAGTTAAAAGAATCGTTCATTTTTTTGGAATAACTTATTGGAATTTATAAACCTCATTGTAATATATTTTTAATCATTGGAGATAATATGAACAACTCTCAAAATACATAGAAAAGAAAAAGATAACTGTACCATCTAGGACTCGAACACAATACCTCGTGGTCTGTCCAGGACCTTACGCTTTAATTCACCGAGCTACAGCTACCCCAATCCGACCCGTCATTTTTATCGGTATCATTCTTCGATTTCTAAGAACTGTTAATATCATCTTCAATTAATTCCCACCGGCTAATTTGTCTGCTACCTTTTTATCACGACCACAAGATTCTACACGACTTTATTTGTAATATTTTTAGATACTGTCTTGGATATACATATCTGATGTTTATTTATATAGACATCTGTTGAATTTTTTTATAAGTCTCGGAATAATATATATATTTTTTTTACTTATTGAAGCTTATAAACCTCATTGTAATATATTTTGACTCACTGAAGATAATATTAACAACTCTCAAAATACATAGAAAAGAAAAAAATAACGGTAACATCTAGGACTCGAACCCAATACCTCATGGTCTGTCCAGGACCATCACCTATCGGTATCATTCTTCGATTTCCAAGAACGTTAATATTATCATCATAAGATTTGTTTCTTTTCTGTGTCTCTCCGGTTTCATGTTTCATTTTGAGAGTTGTTTACCTTCAATGATTAAAAAAAAATAGGAATCGTTTTTTTTTACTGTTGTAATCGATAGGAAAGATAATTAGATATGTTAATAACTCTTTTCCAATGAATTACTATAAATATAAAGGTTTTAAAAGTGCACCACATCAATCAAAAAATATTTGGTTTCAAGTTTCAGCCGACAATCCGTTAGAGAGATTTTTTTGTAATCCGCAACAGTCTTTAGGGAAAGAATCATAATATGAAATATTATTACACATATTTTCCGTGGGCTTCTGCAAAGATAACGGATGTAAAAGTACACTCTGTCTTTCATACCTCATCTTTTCATAATGTACCTCTACGAATTTTGGAATATTCTGAATGTTATAAAATCTATGACTTTTTATTTGAAAGATCTTTCAAGGTTTTTTAAGAGAAGGAAAAATAAAGACCCTTAGACCTACGTGGTTAAGATTCTAGCCTGTTTTGTTTACTTGAATATTTTTTTTATGAATTTAAACTAATTATTTCTCCAAGGGGTAGATAGAGACGAAGGAATGACCCACTATTATGTCTTGGCATAGAATTCTATCTCTAGTCGTATTCTCACATTGTCTTGAAATATACTTTATATGCTTCTGTTATACTGAATGATATGACCCGAATCTTGAAATTGATTCATCTGATCGTCACATGTATTTCTAGTACAGCAAAAATCATTAGTTACCTATATTATGAATATTAACAATTTTTATTAAAACATTTAAAATCCGCTAAACTACTTTTGTAGTTTATCGGGAGGTACATATTGACAACATGCATATATATAATAAGGTACGTGTTTTTTAAATTTTACATACGGTATATATAATATAATAATGACAAATAGAGAGGTATAAAAATATAATTTAATTAAAAAATGTTTTTGTTTTAAGCCACTTTATTTTTATACATATTTATGCATTCGACCGGTTTCGGTTGGACTCAACCTTCTTCAGGAATGTACACATATAAACTTTATAAACACATATAAACACATATAAACACATATCGACACTGAAAAGTACAAAAATAAAAAGTCTATTAGTTAAATTAAATCCACAGGTGAACTAACATGGAGGACAATGAAAATCAGATTTGTAGTAAAAACACGCTTCGTTGAAATAAATAAAAACTTTAAGAAATGGAACTAATTTAAATATAAAAATTATCTCCTTTTTTTGTCTGAAACGTAAATCGAAAACTTGCAAAGTTTCCGAAATTGTTAGACTACAATGAAAGGGTCAATCGTTTTATTGAGAATTTAGTCAAGATAAGGGTAGTGTACGGCGAAACTCGGGTGGTTTCCATACCAAGGGGTCGAGGGTTAGCACTTTTAAAATCGCAAAGCGGAAACCGGGGGTGTAATAAGTGGTCCCAGTTGGACAAGGGTTAAGATGACATTTTGCTGGAAAGTGGAGATTGCCGGAGTTTTCTATTATTTCCGTAGCACGCACGAGATAATTGAGGCGAATTATATAAGATTTCCACGTGAATAAATATGGCGAATGAGTGAAGTGCCCAAAAAGGTTAAGCTGAAATCTGAAAATTTGATAATTGAATCGCTGTCTGTGAAGAAGTGATAAGATGCCTCTTACGAGTATTATGAGATGATTCTTTAGAATATGTTTCTATATGCAGAATGGTTTTCATGAGATTTCGTATTGTTTGCATATCAAAATATTAAGTGAAAGGATAACAAGAAAAAACTCAATTTTTAACAAAAATATTATTATAATTTTATTATTTTCTCTGTTGCAAAGTACAAATCCTGGATTAGAATATATCTCTTAACAATGATAATATTATTACGCAATACGATAAACATAATCTTTTTAAAGAGAAAAATATTTTTTACACATTCGTGAAATTTTCATTGGCTTGGCTTTTATCAAAATCAGATCAGAAATATTACTTTTTTCTGGCTACGTATGGTTTAAAAAAATATTAAAAATAATTTTAATCCTTTCCCGGTAGACTTTTTTTAATAAACCTAATCAATTTTTTTTTAATCGGGCTTTAAAAAAACGATAATTTTCGTGTTTATGAAAAAGTGAGATAAGACCCAATTTTATTTTTATTTCTTCTCGCCATTGTGAATAAAAACATTAAAAGTTTTTTTTTGTGAATATTCAACATTTTAAAATATTTTGTAAAACATTTGTACCTCAATAAATTTAAGAAAATTACAAAATAAAAAGAGTAAGAGGGCCTTTGAATTTTTGAAGCCAGGTTTACTACGAGTTCATATTTCTCAAGTATAAAGTCGTTTCATATTGCAATTATTTATTTTAGCGCTTCGAAATATCCGCGTTGAGAGTTGGGTAGGTACTCCATCCAATCATTCGTCGATATTCGAATACATTCAACAAGCTCAACGACCCTCCTGCAAAAACAACGATAATGATACTACCGAGGAGATACTCTACTGGTATTGTTTCATAAATTCAAGCACATAAAAATAATAACTGAATTTGTGCATTCATTAAAAGGAGTAAATCATTCAATCACCATTCCGCTGTTAATACAACGAAGATTATTTGCCAAATCAAAATGCCATCTGTTTGTTTATGTTCATATAAGAATATAAATAATACATGTAAATATATAAAACTACCTGTAGTACCCGGCGTTGCCCGGGGTTAAGAATAAAGTTTTGAAGTGTGATGTGTTACAACCTGTATACTGCCCTGAAGAAGCCACGATAGTAGCCAAACCCGGTCGGCAAAAGTATAAAATAAAAGTGATGTAAACAAAGTTATTGTTTTATTTTTTAAATTACTTTTTAGTGGTTTGAGTAACGGGTGAGTGTCATTCAAAACCTTATAATAAATGAAATTTATATTTAATGTTGATATAAATTCAATATTCAATCCATAATTCATATACCCGAACTTGAAAAACTACACACCTTTAGTGATAGAGCAATGCACGCCACTGGCTAGGGTCGTATATATAGATTGCAGTAAAATAGTTGGTGACATAAATTGGTAAGTATAAACCTTACAAAAATAACTTTACTGTTATAATAAGGAACAAGAATAAATAAATGCTAGAAATAACATAATTTAGCTCGAACCTTCATCATGTTTATTACGAACGGGCTTCGCTTATATCTAAGGCTGCTCTCTGACGGTCCGGTGGGGAACGAACTTTTCACTCGCTACTGGAGACACTGCGCAGAAAAGTCCAACAATGGACTGCGTTGCAAACCGTTAGCTTACTTTAGCAAACTTGACTTTTCTGCGCAGTGTCTCCAGTATCGAGTGAAAATTTCGTTCCTCGCCGGACCGTCAGAGAGCAGCCTAGTTTCACCAGGGATGTATTTCAACAATCAATGATGAAAGTTAGATATAGTTGTAAGTCATATGCGACAAATACACCAATAACGTGGTTCATAGAATTTTTTTTCTCATTCATAATTAAGTACATGAAGTACCCGGGGTTAGCCAGGGTTATGAATGGTATGGAGTAATATTTTGATGTTGTGGTATGTTTCCCCTACCCAGTAATTTTCCTCTTGTTTTGAAAGTCAAGTGTGCAAATTTTCATCAAGTTCGGGTTAAAACTGTAGATATGTATAAAAAAAGCCCACCAACCCACAGATAATCTAGAATACATGTTAAACCACAATGTGTACTTTATTAAGATTTTTTTTTTAATTTGAAACTCTTCGTAAAAGCTAAAGGATGGTTAAAATCTAACGTTTTTCCCGTATTATTCATCTGTATTTTTCGAATCACTGTAACAGTTTTTCCTTACTGTTAACATATATTTAAATTAATAATATAATAAAATTGTTGAACGATAATATGTTTTTCTTCGATAGATGTGTAATTATTTTGTGGCGTCATTATTAATATAATTAATAAGAAATACTGTTTACACCGCTGTTTTTAATATATAAATATCTACATGTTTCAGAAGCAAAGCTTCCCTCATCAGGAGAAACAGTATAATGAGGATATTGATATTTATATATTAAAAACAGTTATTTCTTATTAATTATATTGATAATATGTTTTTTATGAGGTTGGGATGTTTCACACAAATTCAAAGGTATTGTTATCAAGTGGGCAATGAGCGCCATTTTGTTTTTTTTTTATTTATTTGAAAAGTCCCCCTTAAACGCCGATTCTAGGTCCGTTTCAGCTTTAGAACAAATTGTGCTCAGCAGAAAAGCAGAAATGTCAGGTTGTTATGATAATTTGATAGAATGATGAAACGGACCGAGAATCAGCGTTTAACGGAACCCTTCCAAACGTAAAAAAAAAAAAAAGATGGCGTTGATTGGCCATTTGATGACAATATTAGATTTGAATTTCTGTCAGACACCCCAGTCTAAGAGTAGGTACCTTAGTACGCAGCACCTATCTACATAATATATCGACAAGTCCATAGATAAAAGCAGTACGTACCTACAGCCCAGTCCAGCCCGCCTGACCGTCCCAGGCCGGGGTTGCCATAATTTACGTTTTTCATTTCCCTTGCCCTGGTCACATTTATATCACGGCGGAACCTCTCACTTCCACAGCAAGATGTCGCCGGCGTCGTGAGTTGTATCGCTGGTTTCCGCTAGTCATTTTAAAATAAATTGACTGGGAGGGGACATTAATTCATTTTCCTTTTTACGGTTCTCCTTGATATTGAATTAAGTGTTTAAATATTACATTAGGCTATTGCTACCAAAACCAAAGTTAATATTATAATGTGTATGATTTGTCGGAAGCTCCGTTTATTGCGTATCAATGGTGAGTGTGAATGGTAAATTATGTAGATTTGTTTTTAGAATGCACACTGTTTTACTGATTGTTTTAATAAATTGCAATTTATTGCGATAGAATTCCATAGAAATGATAACAGTTTAACAGAAACATCTAAAACTATTTATATTCGCTATCTGGTATCATAAATAAATTGTACATTTACCAGCTTGACTGTAATATTTTATATTATTATTAAGTATGTCAATGTAATTTTTTTTTTAATTTTAGTACCACGTACACACGTGAAGGGAGTATTCACATTACAGAGTGTGAGAGAATGTGTTCATAGATTATGTAACAACTAATTTTGGCGTGTCTGCCACTTTAAGTGGCTGCACTGCGCGGCGCCCGTAGATGTGAATCGAACTTAAATCGTAAATATGACGAATTTTTGTAATATTTCGAATTATCCTTATTGTTTTCTTCGTTCACTTTAAATAAAATCACTTAATTTCCCTTTTCATCGAAGTAATATTTAGAAGGGGGAATATCCTATGAACAAATAATAGGATATCATGTTCTTACTATAAGCGTATTGTAGGAGTATCGATTTTCCATTAATAGCGGCATAAAACAAAAGATTATTCCTAAGTACCGGAGCAACCGGTCTGTACAGATAATCCCATCATTCCGCACGATTACCTTTCAGTCTCCATACAGAGATGGCGCGCGATATTTACTGCCCAAAACAAATATATTTTTCGGCAAAGGCAAAATATTATTTAATAATTGAAGAAGAAAATATTAACAAATCTCAATTAAGTATGAAACAGAAAAATACACAGAAAATAAAACCGCTAACGATCGCAACTGGGAATCTAACCCAGATACACTGTCTTGCCGGGACAATACTCTCCCAATTGGGATATTGAGACCAAATTAATTGCGTAATTTTTATCAAGCTCAAGTTTCATTTAAAAAAAAAAAATTATGTGATACCACGCAAGAGTCCCAGCTGCTCCCAACAGCTGGAGCCAGTGAGACTATGGCATCCCCGATTGGAATATGCTGTGAGGCTGCAGGTATTGAGGAGGGGAAATAAATGAGCAAGGAGAAGGTCGGGAAGTACCTGGCTATTCAGATCTGGTCACCAAACACGGCTAAAGCCATTTCAAGCAATATTTCGATTCTGAATTAGTTTCTTGTGCTAACAGTGGTTAAATACAGGTGTTTTATTTATGAAGATAACAAGAAAGGGGAGATAGAATCGGGACAGGAGATGTTCTCGATACATTTTTTTTACTCGTGCATCAATTTGTGGTCGTACATATTACTTCGGTTCTATATTTTGAAAAGGTATTATGAAATTGTGTCTTATATTGTCCGCAAATACGGAGAATTGGAGAATTTATCTTAAGATTAGTCGAGTTGGTCGTAACGGTATGTGAATTTTTATAAAGTTTATGAGCTCTGACGAGTTCAGGCAATTATTCATAATTTGGAGAAATACTAACACTGTGCTTTAAGGGGCGGAAAAGGGGGATGTGGTTGGATTTCGAAATCTCATGTAGACAGTAACCTTTCTCATGTTTCGTAGGTCAACTGTACAGAATTTCATCAAGCTCGGCATAAAACTGTAAATTTGTATGGAAAACAAACACACCGCTCGTCCGGTACATTCTTATTTATATAATAGAGGAATAAAGAAGAAGAAGAAGATGATACACGCTGAAAAATATATAACCTAGATTACGTAAAAATTAATAAATAATCCTTTGTTAAAAACAAACAAAATAATTTCTGTATTAAAAAAAAATATATATTTTACTAGTGAAAACTCGGTGGGAAATTTTATTTCGGTGATTTTAAGCAACTTTATTTTGCCCTTGAAATGTAAAACCCTGCGAGGGCCCTTTACAAAGGAGACACCAGTAAGTAGATAGCATTATCAAATCTCAAGATTTTCACCGTATTGAACAATGAAGCAAATATTGCTTTCAATTATCTTTTACAAATCGATCTTCTGGAACTGTTCGACTATCAACTTTTCCGTATTATACCCATATTTTTTTAATAGCTGGTATTTTAGAGAAAACGCTTTAGTTTAATCAACTGGAAACAACCCTGAAATAGGCACTCTTATAAATGTATCTCGCTCAGTATTAAATAGATTCAAATAGTTAAATATATGCATGAAACATGAAACTATATCACTGACGTCAGAATGAATAGACTTGCCTTAATATACCATTTTGACGGCTGGAGGCAAAGGTCATATGACACCCATTTTAGCAACAGCATAGTTCACTGCTGTCCACGTTTTTTCCCCATGATTTTGACTACGGTAGTCAAATTCTAAAACATTTGTATTTATAAAAGAGTCAAACTAAATACCCTAATAACACATTCGGTTTTCGTAAGCAAGCCGAAACTTTTTAATTATTTGCTGTTTTACATAAGTAGGCGGCATGCCTAGCTCGCTCCTCGCCTCCCTTACTTTGGTTTTCCCCTCTTTCGTGTTAGGGAAACTCTTTTTTTATATGAATACCGCACAAGAGTCCCAACCGGTCCCAACCGTCTGGAGCCAGTGAGACTATGGCATTCCTAATTGGGGAATGATGTGAGGCTGAAGGTATTGGGGAGGGGAAGGAGTAGGGAAAGAGGAAGGTGGGTATATATACCTGGCTATTCAGATCTGCTCACCAAACACGGCTAAAAGCCATTTCAAGCAACGTTTCAATTCTGAATGGTGGTCTTTCACCAGGGCGATACTGAGAGTATCTTCCACTCTGGAACATGCGCAAATACAATATATATTATTCTTAGGTGAATTACTTGTGCTAACTCTATGTATTATTTACTCTGTGCTTTATTTTAATTTTTGTACCAAATATTGTTTATTGTTTTATTGTTTCTTCTCATGGATATAATGTTACAATTCATTTTTAACCTTACTGATAAAAGGGGTAAATAATTGTATAATTAATTATTAAAAATATAACACAGCTAAAGGTTTATAAATTCGAATGTCACGGTTGTTTTGTAAAATTCAGATATCGAAATAACATTATTGTTACAAAAATATTTCAAACAAATGAGAACTAGAGCGGCCCGGAGGTATGAGAAATCATTATAATATAGTAAACATATAGGGTTAAATATAATTCTATGTTAATATCGGATCTTATATAATATGATATTAATTTATCGACAAAGATTTTAAAAAATGTTGGCAATCCCCGCCTAATACAAACATTTTAACACAAAAAGGAAACCACGAATTAGATGACAACAACTTCAAAAGTGAAGCCTGATATAACTAATGTATTTGACCGAAAGAAGATTTTAGTGTGTGCCACAAAGTTCAGACTAGAGCCAATTCTAGTAATACGAATTTGCAGTGTTCTTTCTGCTATATTTATATTTAAATCTACAAAGTATTCGATATGGAGTTGTTTTGCATTCCTAATTTTCATATAATTTTACTTTTGAGTTCGGATTCATAGCCGAGAATCGTAACCACTCAACCACGGAGATCGACTTGACCGAAAAATTCTTACGGATTTTTTAATTAAACAAAGGATTGTGAATAAATGTAAAATCTCAAAACCACGTGGTCACTTGACTCAGAGATGACACACAAAATGTGAGACGGTAAAACAGAAAACAACAATACCCACAGTTTACTGACTACAATTATACTGATGTCTGCAGACCCGTGTGCGAGTCCATGCAGCGCAACGCACATTACCCGCATTTTTGCTACACGCGTCAGCTTTGTTGATTTCATACTAACCAGTAAAGGAGCCATCTACCTCAATTCAAGTATAAAACTTTACTTAAAAACAGTTCATTTGTTCAATATTATTTGTTGAAGTTATAGGTAAAGTAAAAAATCAGTAAGAAGGAAATAAAGTATCTAATGAAGTCATGACTTCTCTCAGCAGGTATTAAATGATAACAGTAAAATTGTAGTTTTCAGGGCGCCAGCAAAAGATTGTCAAGTGCAATAATTGGGTAAAGTTCCCGGCTGGCTGCGGTTCGAGTCCCTTCCCGGGCCCTGATTTATTCCGGGTAATTAAAACAAACTGAAATTGTGGTCCGGCAATAATTTCAGGATTTAAACTGGGACCAGTAACGGCCGCAAGCTCGGCACCCCCGCCAATACGACCTCAACCCAAGCCAGGACACTGAATCAAGGTAGCCTGCTATTTATATATATATATATATATGTAGAATAATTTTCTCGGTTTACCCGCGTAATGTTTACGCATAGTAACCGGGTTATTTTTATTTAAGGAAGTTGAGGGTAATTCTAATAATTTTGGAAGTGATGTTATCGGGGAATTTTGATCGATTATGACTTTCCAAGTGTCGGGAATTCTAATTGAGTCATTTCTAGTATTCATATTGTTTTTATGTTTATGAATTTCGATGGCTTCGCGGTAAATTCGTCTTGTTTCATTGAAAAGGCTGGCTATTGTCGTGGTATTATCAAAATCTATTTTATGACCTTCATTGGACGTGTTGTACTAAGGATGACGTTAAGCGTTTATTGGTGACATCTACTTTATGTTCTGCGATTCTACATGATATTTTTTCTATTACTCCGTCCAATATATACCTTTTCACATGCTCCACAAGGTATTTTATAAATACCATGTGATTCAAGTGGAATGTGATCTTTCGGACTTCTTAACAGAGACGAGATTTTATTATCCGATTTATTTAAGAAAGAATAAAATCAAATCAAAACAATTTATTTAAGAAAGAATAAAATCAAATCAAAACAATTTATAAATCGGATAATAAAATCTCGTCTCTGTTAAGAAGTCCGAAAGATCACATTCCACTTGAATCACATGGTATTTATAAAATACCTTGTGGAGCATGTGAAAAGGTATATATTGGACGGAGTAATAGAAAAATATCATGTAGAATCGCAGAACATAAAGTAGATGTCACCAATAAATGCTTAACGTCATCCTTAGTACAACACGTCCTTAATGAAGGTCATAAAATAGATTTTGATAATACCACGACAATAGCCAGCCTTTTCAATGAAACAAGACGAATTTACCGCGAAGCCATCGAAATTCATAAACATAAAAACAATATGAATATTAGAAATGACTCAATTAGAATTCCCGACACTTGGAAAGTCATAATCGATCAAAATTCCCCGATAACATCACTTCCAAAATTATTAGAATTACCCTCAACTTCCTTAAATAAAAATAACCCGGTTACTATGCGTAAACAGCCTATTAAATGCCCCACCCCTACCCCCACCCCTTTATCTACACGCGTTCTGCGTCCTAGACAATTAAAATGATTTGCAACCATTTAGGTTTTGACTTTTGGATTGAACGGACACGCTCAAGCGATCTGTTCAAAACAAAACTCAAGACATAAGGCCTCTGAAGATGGACAATGTGATTTGTCCGAAACGTCAGGAGTTAAAAAGTCCTTCTAAGGACTACATTACGCGGGTAAATCGAGAAAATTATTCTACATCTTACACCCGTGAAAATCTCAACCATAACATATATATATATATATATATATATATATATATAAGATTCTAAGTAGCTAACTAAATATCACACCGTTTCCCCGCAGGGGTAAGCAGAAAGGATGAACTTCACATTCACACACCGTCTTTTTTTGTTATGTAGACTCTTGACATAGCTTGACTCAAATATTAGATTTCTTTGATCGTCCCGGATCATCCCGGGCATCGTCGAATTCTTCTTCCATTAATTTCTACGTCATATATTCTCCTCATACGATCCCCCTATATTAAAAGTAGGGGTGTAACGATACCGATACAAATATATCGGATTATCCGAAAAAAAGTTAAAAATTACATTGTTTAAGTTCTTATTTCATGTTCATACTTATCAAACCTTAATAAACAAATTTACAACGTTCTTCTTTACCTTAACTTTCAATTTGTTTAAGACTTATTCTACTTCATTTTGAAATTCTTATTTTTTTAAAGCATAATAACAAACTAACCATCATCATCATAATAATGCCGTTTCCCCGCAGGGGTAAACAGAGAGGACAAACCGCCAAACAACTCGGTCTTGACACACTCTCCTTGCTTCATTCATATTCATACATTATTGATTTTTTTTATTTTATGAAACCAAAAACACATATCAAAATGATAAAGTATGTATATAAAAATTAATAGATTTGGTATAAACAACTTACTAGGCTGAGGCTGTTCTATACATTGTTTCATATATAATCGTCTGGTATTCTGACTTCTGACATGGCCCGACTCAAGTATTTGGTTCACTCGATCATGCCATGTCTTCCTTGGGCGTCACGGGCTTCTTCTTTAACATTACATTCGCCTCATTATTAATATTTTATGTCAATTTATTTCAGTATCCTGGCCTCAGTTGGGGTGGTTTTGCCCGTACCAGCTCCGGGAACGGGACGTTTGGTCGGCTTAGTGGGGACATTTCTCTTCGCTAAGAAATTATATTATTGAAGATTTGTCAAAGGCGTGCATTATGTTCGCATGGCGAGATATTGGGAGATGTCCACATCTACGTACGTGTATTTTTATGAAGTAATTTAATAAGAATAACTTTATTTACACCAGTTTTTGTTTAATTTATCGAAAGCAAAGATTTCCTTATCGGGATAAACAGAATACTAAAAATAAAGAAAATTAAATTTTAAAATCAATTTTCACATATTTACAATATTTCTAATTATAAATTTTAATAATAATGACTAAATTTTATTTTTTATACGTTGTTATGTTCTTGATTTTATTTATATTAATAATTTATTTATTTCTTTAAATTTCTAACATAAATTTATTATTTAAAAAAAAAATCAATTTTTTTTCTACCTATTTCCAAAACTTATTGTTAATTGTTGTGTTCATCATTTATCTATAATAGTCATTATTTTTATTATACTGTTTATCCTGATGAAAGCTTTTCTCACAAAACATCTTGAGGTTAATATAATTTAAAAAAATGGTGAAAAGATATTTTTATAAATTTTTTTAATTATTAATTATTCTTATTGAGATTTAAAAACCTTATTTTAATACTTAATCATTGTAGAAAATAATATTAACATAACCTAAATGAAACATGAAAACGGAAAAAAACGACACAAAATAAAAAGATTTCAGTCGCATCTGGGACTCGAACCCAGGATCTCTGCCTATCCGGGGTAACCGCTTAACCAACTTAGCTAATGAAACCAGTTCAATTTTTTTCACCATCATCGATATCATAATCTCAATTTAAAGATTTGTCAATATTATTCTTCATTTTTTTTATCCCATATTATTGGCATCTTTATTTATTAACTATTTTTACTTTATTTTTTATTAATTTATTGATAATGACGTCACAAAGTTACTACACACATATTGAAGAAGGTAATTTATTATTCATTGTGACAGAGTTCTTGGAGTAGGCAGAGTATGGCTGAGTCTTAAAATCTTCTAATGCTGGTAATTATGGGTAATTTGTATGTTTCTTTTGCCCTCGTTTTAACCGTATATTAAAACATAAATTAGATTTCAAATAATACCACGATTCTGAAAACTTTTTTTTTTAATTAGAGGGAGTATTCATGATAGAAATGATAGAAATTTTTCATAATTCGGTAATCTTACAGTTTTAATGTCGTAGAGTCCTATGTTAATCGCTGTGTAGACGCGAAAGGTAAAAAATGGTAATTTCCCCTCATAAGTAAAATAGTCTACAATTCAATCCGTACCACCATGAACAACTTGTGTCCTTTTTAAGTGTGTTTAAAACTGTTCTGTTTTATCAGCGCGAGAGTGAGCAATGCCAAAAATGCAGCAAAAACCGCGGCAGCGGGTTTTAATCTGCTAGTTTGGACTTGATTGACTTGACATATTCCAGTTATTCTTTAAAATAGATGTCAATTACTTACTACATAGTAAACGTATTACATGGCCAGTACCTGCAATCCATAGAATTATGAAGAAAACAAGAAATGCAACGTGGGCGTGTTTCGTGATCCAAAAGTCTTTAAATCAAAAAAAATATTTCAACATCATTTAATTTTGATCAAATGGAATGGCAATATACTCGTACATGGCAGGCAGTCTAATAGAGACAGGGCGCTGTGTCCTCACACCGGCTTCCATTTAAATCTGTGTGGAAAGCACTTCTAGTGTGTACGTATTCTTTATTCTATGCTACCAACACTTTCGAAAACATGTTTGAAATGTCTTATTTGAATATTAGCAACACACAAGAGTTACGGCTCCCTGTTTAGGGAGCTGTTTCGAGAGGAAAGTAAATTTAAGAAGATAACGAGAAGGGAAGAAGAATGGTTGGAAATTATCTGGCTCTTCAGAAAATATTCGTAATATTTTTCGATTCTCAGGCGATTCTGAAAGTACCTACTTGCCAACCAATTTATATATACATTACATACACGACGTGCGGAAACTAGTAGTGCAAGCGTGAAACTGGCAAATCTACATCACATGGAGAACCCAAAAAAATTATGTAATCATTGTAGAAAATAATATTAACATAACCCTAAATGAAACATGAAAACGGAAAAAGCGACAGAAAATAAAAAGATTTCAGTCGCATCTTGGACTCAAACCCAGAACCTCTGCCTATCTGGGGCAACCGCTTAACCAACTTATCTAATGAGAACAGTTCGATTTATTTCATCTTCATCGATATCATACCTCTAATTCAAGATTTGTCAATATTATACTCCTTTTTTGCCCCGATTAATGATTAAATTTCTTTTCATTCTACAATGATTAAATATTAAAATGAGGTTTTTAAATCTCAATAAAAATAATGAATAATAAATATTTGAAAAATTATGTGATTATTTCGGTTTTCGGCAACCAGGGGGTTTAAAAAAATTGGAGTCGGGCCTGCGACACTTCGACGCATTTTAAACGGTAATAAACAACTGATGTTAACCCCAAAGCGACCTTTTTTTCTTTTTATTTCAACTTTAAACTCGATTCATTCGAAAATGAAAGCTTTTATAAAAAAAGTTATTTATTTATTATTATTTAAAAATTAACGATTGAAAATATGTGCAATTGTTTGAGGAGTGAAAATAATCCCCTGTAAGATACATTTAATTATTTTTAATGACGTTTAGACCACATGTGACATACTTCTTAAGGCGATCCAACAAATTCGAACGAAATCACGCAAATCGTGCAGTTGTCGAAAAGGTTGAAATTCAAAAAAAAATTACGCAAAAAACCTCACCAAACTGCGTGTTTTATTTTATTTTGTACAGATCAGACATAATTATTAAAATGTTTTAAGATCGTATTCTAAAATACTTAATTTGTCATAATGAACAATACAACAATATTGGAAAAGGGATACGTAAGTAGGAGATTTTACTTTTTTTCAGGTCTGACGCTTTATTTTTTTCAGTTAAACGAAAGTTCAAGGTGTGTTCTACTTTCAGTATTTAATTAAATTATATATGATATTTCTGGGCCTTCCAATGTTCAAACCAAAAAGAGTTGATTTTGCATTAATTCCCATTACATCGCCTTAAAGATTGAAACACTATTTTCGTACAAATTAAGAAAAAATTATGAAATAAACCACATTCATAGTTCAACCGTTAAAATTGCACATGTGGCCTTTTGCTTTTGGGACTAAAATTTCTGGAATTTATCATGAAATCTTTTATTCTATGTTCTACCATATCTGTGACCTAGAGCCCTACCAATCTGCCACGAAAGTTATCAAACATTTAAATTACGCAAAATGAGTTTACCGTTAAATTCACCGAGAATAATTACCCAGAAGAACATTTTTATCGTAATTTAAAAACAAAGTCATTACTTTTTGATAATTTCTAGAATTACTAAGCAAACTAGGCATATTTTTTCGGCCCCCAATTCCAAACTGTAAAAATAAATCGCTTCATATCACGATATATTGAAAAGGAATAATTCCTAATATCCTCGTTGGCAGAGAAGACGTAGGGAAACATCCCTCACGCGATATCAAATAGGTTTGTCTATGTTTATCCATAATAAAATTTCTAATTCCAAAGATAATTGAGATTACTCAATCCGAATTGTCAATTTTCTTTTTCGGCATTAAAAAGAAAATTTCCGCAATCGCAGGAAATCTCATCCGTTTTTTTTACAAAACAAATTCGAGAATGAAATGGATTTTATTAATCAGATTTTTAATGAAATGGAAATAACGAATTATTAATGAAAAGTCGAATATAAAAGTTAATGGGATTTTCAATGAGTTATTGGGGTTCCCGTCTTCCCGGAGTCGTGTCTCATCTGCTAAAGCGTAGGTAGATTTACATTATTTAATGGTTATATTATATGAGCTTTTGATTCGAATTCAGCTGCCGCTTACCAGTTCATAAGAACCCAATCGATTTACAGACAAAGGTCGTAAAATCAAATAATTTCAAGTACTTGCAATGTCACATTCTGCCAATGTACATATTAACTTCCCAGAAAACACGTTAACGTGTTTTATGTTTTTAGGAGCACATTCTGATGGATAACCAGGAAAATCGAATTGGCTAGCAGTCGGACCGATTGAGTTCGATATTCGCAACGAGTTAACGACTTACATGTTTTTTAATATAAGTAAGTTATGCTTCGTGAAAAGGTTTGTACCTACGAAGTCTTAGGGTTAATAGTTCCCTTAAAAAAATATGCATGTTTATCAATTTATTTACAGCCCTTTTCAGTCTACATTTGGAAATTAAAAGCTCGTTTTGCATAGTCCTTCTCTCTAGGGGGTCCTTTGATGAGGCAGAATAGAGTTATTTTAAATATTTTTAATCATCGAAGATAATATTAACAACTCTAGAATGAAACATGAAATCGAAAAAACACAGAAAAGAAAAATACAACAGCAGCTAGGACTCGAATCGAGAATCTCCGGGACCTTAATATGCTTCAATGAGTTATTCCAAAATAATTGAAGAGTAATTTAAAGTGATGTCATTTGGAGTTATTTATTCTGAACATTTGGTAGCGCCATGTCTCCCTTGAGCATTCCCAACTTCTACCACTCACATTCACTTCATTTATTATCCTCACACCCCTTTCTTCGTTCATCTACTCTATATGCCTCCACGAAAATCTACGTATATTTACAATTTCACAAGTGGGTACCTACCTAAACATACTTAGAATTTTAGGCTAAAATTTATTACTACTTTTTAAATTATTTTTTGTCTTGCTACATAGCAATCCCACGAGTTATAAAACTGATTTTGGGACAAGAGAAAAAATTACATTACACAAGTGATACAACAAGATATAAAACTGAAGTACTAATAACACAACAACAGACAAGTATATACAGTAATAATACATAGATATAAACAATAAAGTAGAAAAAGTCATAGAATTAAAGGTTATGATTAACATATTATATTACATCCGAAAGAAATAAAATACAGTCAATGTTTATACAGACCCGTAGTTGACATTTACAAAAATCAGTTTATTAATCATAAATTATGATAATTTACATTTACAAAATCATTACACAACATTTACAAAATCATTACACAATATTCACAAAATCATTATACAACATTTACAAAATCATTACACAACATTTACAAAATCATTACACAACATTTACAAAATCATTACACAACATTTACAAAATCAATTTATCAATTATAAATTATGAAGAAAAAAAAACGAAAAAAGAGACCCTAAACGAAAATAATACTAACCGGAAAACATTTGTTAAAATTTGCGACTTTTAATCTCGCCTGTACGCTTAAGAAGAATCTATCTACACACTCTATGGTGAATAGAAATACGGAGGAAAAAAGATGAGACAACCATTAAATTTATTTAAATATTATACGATTAAAAATTAATATACTTACACACTTATGATAATGAAATTATATTTAAAATATCGTATAAATTGGTTTACACAGAGCAGTGTGAGTTCATGCGTATCGATGGTACGTTGAGCTTGTAATAAGTACATACTCGTAGTTGTCGCCTAGCAGATAACAAATAAGTGTGTTTGACTGCAGATCGTCGGTATGGAGATGCATCAGACGATGAAAGACGTTTTGCCATTCAGCAATTTTGGCAGAAAACGATAACCTCATTGCGATCAATAATATAAACATTTCATGATCCTATAACTTGCCACGTCAATTGCTCGTGGTCGTGGTTATAAATTTGAAATAAATGTAAACATGTCGTTAAGAACGACTCGAGAACTGAGTTTTGCACAAAGAACGATTATTATCACTATCTCTGTCTCTCTGTCTGCGATCACATTATTTTTATTTGTATTATTTTAGAAACAAACAGTACATGTATAAAATGATTGTAAAGGTTTTGGAAAATTATTACAAGGATCGGTACCAATAACATGTTTCTATGTAATATCTAGTAAGTGGTTATATACATTTTACCGGGCGGGGTTAGTACAATGCTAGGGAATGATGCATGGTAAGGATAAAAAGGTATTAATTGTTTAATTAATTAAAAAAACTATACACTTTTTTCATATGCCTTTTTTAATTTAATGTAAATTGAATTTAATAAAGTATTTTTAGTTTTTTTACTTATTATTGTGACAGCTGTTCCGGCGTTTAAGGCCACTTTCTAACTAAAAATACTTGCAGAACTTAATAATAACATTATTAAATTTGATTTACATTAAATTTTTTAAAAAAAGGTATATGAAAAAAGTGTATAGTGTTTTTTTTTATGTGAATACCGCACAAGAGTCCCAACTGCTCCCGTCTGAAGCCAGTGAAACTATGGCATCCGCAATTGGGGAATGTTGTGAGGCTGATGGTAGTGGGGAGGGAAATGAGAAGTGGAAGAGGAAGTTGGGGAAATACCTGGCTATTCAGATCTGGTCACCAAACACGGCTAAAAGCCATTTCAATGCAATGCTTCAATTCCGAATGGTGGTCTTTCACCTGGGCGATACTGACAGTATCTTCCACTGTGGTACATGCACAAATATACCATATATTATTTTAAATGAATTAATTGTGAAACAACACAAATGAATTAAATAAAATTCACTTGCGCACGCCGGGATTTGAACCCGCGACCTTCGGATTCGTAGTCGAGTGTCTTACTCCTCGACCATGGAGGCCGTCTGCAATTGTGCAAGTGTATGTCTGTCTGTGCGTGTGTGTGTGTGTGTGTGAGCACGTATGTGTACCTATGTGTCTGAATAGTGCTATGTACAGGAAAGTTGTGATTTCGCATTGATGTTATGAGTAATATTTTACTTAAATGACGGTAGGGAATCAAAGAATATGTCGAGATTTAGGTTGGGACAAAGATTATTAAATGTTTGAAGAAGACCCTAATGATGAATTTGTTGCAGCGTTTGTTTTGTTGTTTAATGTGTAAAATAGTTTGTTGTGATGAGTAGGTTTCGATTGTATGTTAAGGTTAATTTGATATAAGAGTTCAGAGCAGTCGATTACATTATTTAAGATTTTATACAGGAATATAATGTCAGCTACCGTTTCAGAAATGACTTTATCCGTGTTTGATAATCAGATCTGAATAGCCAGATACTTCCTTACCTTCCTCTACCCCATCTCCTTCCTCTCCCTAACACCTTCATCCTCGTAACATACGCCGATTGTTGATGCCATAGTATCACTGGGTGGGAGCAGCTGGGACTCTTGTGTGGGATCAGATATTTTTTAAGCTATCATATTTCGTAGGACAGTGAAATAGTTACCACTTATCACTGTCCTCGCTACTGGCTACGTGTAACCTACTAAAACAATTGGAGTTCCCACCCGCCACTCACTTAGTATTTCATATTATTACTTACAAAATAAATTTTAATCGTCCTATTTAATTATTTCCAGTAATAAAATAATATTAATATGTAGTTGACAGAATGTGAGAATGTATACCGTAAGTACAACGTAATATAATAATCAGATTATAAAGATGTATGTCAACAACCTAGCGGGTCATTTATAATAAGAAAGATATATAGGAAAGTCAGAAGGGAAAATAATATTATACATGCATAAATAATGAGATGAGTTTGCATATGATTATATTTATAATAATTTTAATGCACAGAACTACAGAAGACATACTTGCAATCGCATATCAGTTTGAATATAAAACATTATATAGATGGACACTGATAATATTGAAGATATTAGTTATAATTTTTCAGTCAATCTTAAACTACGATGTAAGATTTTTTTTCTGTTTTTCTCAAATATAGCTCTAATGTATTAAATACAAAATTGTGCGTCTTTGCTGTCTGAAATTTAAAGGTCAAACTATTTTTATTCCATTTATTTTTTATATCTTATTGAAATTTGTAAACCTCATTGTAATATTTAATCATTGAAGAAGATAATATTAACACATCCCAAATGAACCACGAAACCGAAAAAACAACAGAAATTTAAAAAGATTTCAGTCGCATCTGGGACTCGAACCCAGGACCTCTACCTATCCGGGGTAACCGCTTAGCCAGCTTAGCTAATGAGACCAGTTCAATTTATGCCATTTACACCGATATCATACTTCAAGTTCAAGATTTGTTAATATTATCCTCCATTTTTTTATAAATCCCATATTATTGGCTGCTATCCTTATGATGATTGCAAAGTTTCATCCCGAACTCAATTGCAATCGGAATAGAGTCTCGGATATACCTAGCCGATTTTTATTCATATGAGATATCTATTGACTTATTTTACAAGTCTGAGTCGAGTTCGAGTGCCAGATGCGACTGAAATCTTTTTAATTTCTGTTGTTTTTTCGGTTTCGTGGTTCATTTGGGATGTGTTAATATTATCTTCTTCAATTATTAAATATTTTTATTTCCTTTTTTTTAATCAATCATTTACAATATTTCTATCTTTGAAACTGTTAATAGATGGTGGAATTCCATTATAATGATTAAATAAAAGACAATTTTTTAAACACTATTCAACTTTTTATTTTTGTCCTTGATCGGTTTCAGCCTGTGACGGCTATCTTCAGACGGGTACATTTTATTCTTAAACTATGGGTTATATCTGAAGATAGCAGTCACAGGCTGAAACCGGTCACGGACAAAAAATAAAAGGTGGAATAATGTTTAGAAAAGGTGTCTTTTAGTTAATCATTAAAATCATTTACAGATTATAAACATTATCATCCTTATAAAATTAACATTGGGAAGTGCGTAAGTGTTAAAGAATCCAGCTGAAAATTTTCACTGGATGGATTGTTTTTGGTTTAGTCATTTTGGTAGGGACGCTAAATAATAAAACAAAAATTTAAAATAGAACATAAAGCATAATACAACAAAAAGAAGAAAAAAAAACATGTAATAACACAATATAAGATATAAAAAGAGAAGAAAAAAATAAAGTAAGTTATAGTATTTCAAATAATACCACTATATTTTATGATTTGATAGAAGACGGCCGATTTGCTTTTTAAAATATGTGAGGCTGTTTGTAAAGATGTATATCGTCACATTCTATATCATGCTATCAAATATCATTCTTTCATTAGCTCTGGAGCTTTTAAATATCCCATTAACTGTCAAAATAAAAGACTAAACGCAATAAACGTTTTGGAATAAATATTTCTAAAAAATTAGTATTACAACTACTTACACAGTTTAAAAATGTATATAACATTTAGCATTCGATTCTAATAGTTATGAAAGGAACACCGAGAGAATTATCTTTCACCCTGTGGACTAACTAGAGTAACTAGTAACTAGGTAACTGAAACTATCGGAAACTCCATACATTAAATTATTCATCGAGTCGTGAACTATGAATCATGGTGATCTGCAGACAGGAAATGGCTGGCTTCTCATTAATGACCCTCAGACACACATACTTGTATAGAAAAGGTTTAGAAAGACATGAACAAAGTTACGATGTAACAAAATAGAAACGAAAGGGTTTTGGGTATATTGGTAATTTTGAGAGGAAGAACCGATGGCGACTCTATAGCTATACAAGATAATGCTTTCTGGCAGACGAGTTACGGTAAGACGAAGGATCCGGGTTCGAATCCCAGTTGTGATCGTAACTTTTTTTTATTTTCTCTGTCTTTTTCTGTTTCAAATTTCATTGAGATTTGTTCATATTATCTTCTTCAATGATTAAATATTGCAATAAGGATTAAAGTCTTCAACAAATTATACCTATAAATTGATTAATATGTTTAACAATATTTGTGAGAATAACAAATCTGTAAAAGTCGTATAAAAGCACGTACCAGTATCACCTACACATCAAATTAAAGATACATAGAAAATATACGTCGAAATACGTTGGTGTGATAAAAATAAAAATGAATCAATAAAGTTAACTTACGAGGGGTCCAAGTCCATCATATCCGTGATGGTCGGGTTATCCGATCTGAACGCGTTCCCATCCTCCACGGCCCGCACTATGACCTTATTAACGGAAGTCTTCTGCTTCTTGTCCCTGAGCAGTACCTTGAGGGACAGCTGGATGTCCTTGAAGGCGTCGTGGGGCTCTGCCGGAGTGGACGAGGGGGCTCCTGCCCAACGGGGGTGGGCCCCGCCCAAGGCGTCCTGCAGACCCGCTATGTGAGGGTGGGGCCCTTCTTCGGTCTCCCTCGATGTGTTAGCACTGGAAAATAACAAAATCGTCAGTCTTTCAATTTACATATAACACTTTTAACCACCTGACAAATGGCAAACATTTCCACGCTGTGTATCTCCAGACAATACCAGGATACCTCAAACTTCCATTATAATAAGCGGAAAATCTCACTTGTGCAATGATAGAGGATTAACATACCAGAGGATTGTGCCAGTAACACCTAGTTAAGAAGCCGACGCATTTCTTTAGTCAGCTACTAACCAATTTGTCATAAGTTAGGCCGGATTGTTTCATAATTTAGCCAAATTCATATGAATTCAAAACAACATACTATTTTGAACCACATTGTTAAATTAAAACTATTATTGTGAACTACTCGAAATTTTTACACTTAGTTTTTAATGATAGAACCCAGTAAAAATAAATTCTACTTTTTTTTCACAAATACAACAGCGATGCCATCTACTGCAAAGTTGACAGTGTCAAGCTGTAGTTTGAGCCAGTTATAAATTTTGGTTAACCACAGCAAAATTGTGAAATAACCCAGATAAAGAAAATTGACTGCTTTTTACCATATTTTGTCTTTCCACGTCACATCTATTAAAATCAAACTTGAATGACTGACTATTTTCAAAAAGAATTATTTTTCTACTGAGACTTCTCATTATCGAGGAGACTAGAGATCACATATATCACAGTCGGAATAAAGCAGTGGGGTGCGTTGTTCTATGGCCAACGGTAGGCGGGGTGTATTTTTTCAAGTTCGAGCATGAGTTTATCGTGCATTGAATTTTTGAAAATTACTATTTTATTATCATCTTCCGATGATTGTTGTAACCAATTGAATGAGCGTACAATTTCCTTACCAAATTCATGGAAAAAATGCATTTTGATAAAAAATTTGTCGTCTTTAAAATTTGTTCCGTAATTTATTCTCACGGTTCATTTTTCTTAGGGTAGACACAACTTTTCTAGTCTTTATGGACCTCACGCCACTGGGATAAAGTATCTAAGTATGATCGATAATTAAACATGCTATAATGAACAGCATTAGCTCTTAAAATATAGAAAAATAACAAAATTACGCATGAAAAATCAACGCATCCATAAAGAAACACACTTCGTGCGTTTTCAAGTAGTTAAGTAACATTATGCATGGAGAATCGAACTCAACACACAGTCCAGGTTAACGATTCATTGATCAATTAATTAATTAATCTCCAGATTAACGGTGCTGGATTACAGATAAGTAGAGTACCTGCATATAGCGATTACAGAAACAAGCAGGCCATCGATACGGCATCGTAATGGAACTACGAATATGTAAGTACAGCGTACGAGATTACTCTGCATCCGGAATCAGTGTGATTTGGGTAAGAATCTTCCAAAAATACGTGCTGTAGCGACTAGAACATTATGGTATGTCAAATTAGACACATTAGTTGACAAAAATGATATTAAATTTCTTTTTAAATCATAAATAACCATATAGAAGCTTCACTCTTGGTCAAAATAAAAATCAACATCAATCACCGTCTACTAAGAAACCCAGAAACTTTCCATATTTCTTTACAAAGAACCAATTTAACCTTCTCCCAACCTCCTGTGCGAATGTGTTGACTGCACAAAATCCACTGTAGTGAGAAGATAATTGACATATTTAGCGATAGCCCCCAGAACTTTTCTAAATTTCTCGAATCTCTTTAAATCTACTATTTTTACCTCACTTTTCACATTTCTCTTTCAGAAAGCCTTAATCATTATTCTGTTTTCACTTGACCCAAACTTTATTTTCTCTATACATATTGTTGTGCACCGTTATTGGATGGTCTGTGTTTATTATTTGTTTTTATGTTAACCCTCTGTCCGCTATGTACAATACGAATAAACTATACATAAAAAAATATATGGAATGTACTTAATTGAATAAACAAGTATAAAGTGTATATTGAATTTTATTTATTTTCTTCATTATTAATGTTCCTCACTAAAGCTGTAGACAATGTTGTAACGTCTTTCATTTCTCAAGGTGCATGGGAATCGAACCCGTGACCTCTCGACCCGGAGGCAATTGTGTAAATCGCAATGCTGCGGAGGTCGTTACTGTACCAAAATCCCTTCTCATAAATTATTAATTAATATTACTTATACTTTGTTTGGTAAACAATTACTTATTTAAGTGACTACAGCCTAAAAATATTTTACTAGAGATCAACAAAACAAATTTTAGAGACACCCAGTCAAAGAGGTGAAAGGTCACCATACAGAATGGAAACGTTGATTGAGATGGCTTTAATCGTGTTTATTTATCAGATCCGAATAGCGAAGTACTTCCCAACCTTCCTCTCCCCCATATGCTTCCCTTCCCCACTCCCTTCAGCCTTATAACCCCCAATAGGGGTTGCCATTGTCCCACTGGCTCTAGACAGTAGCAAGCAGGTGGGATTCGTGTGCAGTAATCACGTACAGATAAATACATAATAATACATATACAAAATATATGAGCATACTGCATACAAACTATATCGATATTAACCTATATTCACTTGTGGTCACTTGTGTTATTTGTTGTACGTACATCCCACTGAGCAAATAATATATAGAGATGCCCTAACATGCAATGAAAAAAAAAAAAAAAAAAAAAAAACAAACAAACAAAAAACAAAAACAAAAACAAAAAAACAAACTAAGAGGGGCGAGGGACGAGCTGGACGTGCCCCAGTTTTATGTAAAACAGCTACTAAATAAAAAGGTTCGACTTGGTTCAAAAACCGAATATTTTGTAAGTATTCAGTTTCACCCTTTTTATAAGTGTTATGTGATTTGCTTACTGGAGTCAATATCACGCGAAACAAACGTGGACGGTAGTGTACCAAAGCTGGTGCCAAAACGGATGTCACGTGACCTTTGCCTCCAGCCGTCAAGCCTAACCGTACTAGGGCAAGTCTTACAATTATGACGTCAGTGATACATCCTAATTGACTTAAATGTATTACAAGATCACTGTTATTTATCTATAAACTAGCTGATACGTACCCGGCCTTGCACGGGTTTTTTTTAATTTTTTTTTATTAAAATTATGAGGTTGTGAATTTTTGCTTGTCGTTTGGGTACCATAATTGATTTTACAACGAAATGAATGTATCGTGACGCCTATTACTATATCTAAACAAAGAAACATTATTTCGAAAATTTTATTTCATTCCAAACACTTATATTTTTAAAACATATCTAAATAAGAAAATTCCTAAGTAGGTATCTACTTGTGTTTTCCATTTTGAAAATACTCAACCCAAACAAATCATATTATTTTTTAAATGTAATCTGTGGCTAACCAGAGTGGTATATCTATCGGCTAAACTAAATAAAATGTGGCGGATGCAATGTTTTTCATACTGAGTTTAAAACGTTATAGCAACAGTTTTGCATATTGGATTTCATTCAAACTACTCCCTAAACCTTTCCGACACTAATAAAAAGAAACTGCGCTATTTTCAGAGAAACCGGTTCAGTAATTTTGGAGAAAATCGAGGACATTCAGACAAACGTTCATTTTTATATGTAGAAAATATTTTAATTGCAATCTACAATAATAAAATTAATCGTATTAAAAAGCTAGTAATAAGGATAAATAATTATTTTATTTAGTTGAACAAGAGTATAATGTAATTTATCGGAAGATAGCGATTAATAACACATGTTTGTTCGACATTTGTTTCGAGTCTGTCCCTTATCAATATAAATAAAGTGATATCTTTACAGATTGCATTAATCTTGTTATGGAATGTATTAAGTAGTTCGTTTTTATAATGATTTCGTCACAGTGAACGGGGTAAATGTATTATTCCGAGATAGTGATTTAAAAACATATAGTCTTCATATTTTTTACTCAATCAATTGTGGTTAGTCATTAATTTGTGAAATGCAATAATTACTTTCTGTAACATTTATCTATGTGTATAGATAAAGAAGAGTGTCCCGGGCTGTGATTGTTCATTTGTTTTGTATACAAATATACAATTTTATGAAATTTTGCGTACTAGACCTTTAAAACGAGAAGTCACGTGAGATTTAGAAAACTAACCCCCATACACTTTCCTCACACCGTAAAGCGGAATTTTGGTACTTTTTGATGAGATTTTGGATACTTGACGTTAAAAATAAGAGGAAAATTACTGAGTAGGAGAAGGAGTAGGGTTAGAGTTAGGGGTATGGTAGGGCTTGGGGTTGGGGTATGGGTACGGGTAAGGATAGGGGTAGGGATAGGGGTAGGGGAAGGAGAATCAGTAGGGGAAGCGGTAGGGATAGAGGTAGGGGTAGTGGTAGGGGTAGGAACAGGGGTAGGGGTAGGAGAATCGGTAGCGGAAGCGGTAGGGATAGAGGTAGGGGTAGGAGTGACACATTACAACCTCAAAACTTTACTCCAAACTATTCATAACCCAGGGCAATGCCGAGTACTTCAGCTAGTAAGTTATAAAGCTATATCGATTGCCCACCGGTTTCGCATATAAACATTTTATAGGAGTGGGATAATAAACAATAAGTAATCACTCCCAGGTTACGAATAGCTTGACATTGTTCAAATTCTTCCTGATACTATCACGATAAACATAAAATTTATGGAAGGAAGCGATCACTTTGTGGCTTGACATTATAATTTAAATAAAAAATGTTTTTGTTTTAAGCCACTTTATTTTTATACATATTTCTGCATTCGACCGGTTTCGGTTGGACTCAACCTTCTTCAGGAATGTACACATATAAACTGAAGGTTGAGTCCAACCGAAACCGGTCGAATGCATAAATATGTATAAAAATAAAGTGGCTTAAAACAAAAACATTTTTTATTTAAATTATAAACATAAAATGTTGCTTGTGCAATGATGGAATCTTACAGGGGATATAACCCACGAAGCTTGGGTGGGAACCCAACTCTGTGACCGTCTCGAATACTAATCGATGGCTTTTTTGAACCCAGACTGGCTGAATGAATCTGCCGATTGAATTTCAAATGAAGGGGTTCTTACTAATTTATGAAGTTTTATCAAATTTGACGAAGATAATGGCATTTTCTTTGCACATTGCAATCATTGAAAATACGCCAATATTAATAATCACCCAGCCAGACATTCATGACTCCGTGTTAATCCATCTGGCGAATTACAAATGAAGCCATTTTTGTAATATTAATTTTATGACGTACTAATTTCGACGGCGGTGAATGCATTTTCTGAACCTGAATATCAATCGAAATTTTAATTTAAATAGTTTCAGTTTTTAAAATTTGAATGAAGGAAGAAGTGTCTGCCAAGATCGAGTTGTTTGGCAGTCCGTCCTTTCTGCCTACCACCTCTGAGGGGAAACGGCGTGGTGGTTAGTTAGTTAGTTAATTCAGTCTTTAAAATGTCACGCAGATATTCAAGACTGTCCGGCCTAATCCGCGTTATGAATTACAGGTGAAGTCACTTTTGCCACATTAATTTAACGTATTGGACATAATGTATTTCAAAAGATTCGTTGGATAAAAAACACGTCTGCCATAGGTCACCCCAAGCGGTTTGACACAATTGGTGACTAGCAGGGGTGCCCGGGTTCATGGGGTGAGGTTTGGCCAGGTCTCAGCGGATCGGGAGAGGCCGGTTGAGGAAGACCTTTTGAACTCTCCAGCCGGACTCTTTCGACCAATCGCCTCACACCGTAGTGAGAGCCACTCCTAGACACACTGACCCCTAGATCCCTACCTACTCTTCAAACCATGTTCCTTCCCAAAACTTAATTTCAATCATTTCCAGAAAAAACCCTCCTCACAGCATCCCCAAAGATGACAAAGACCCTAGGGGATTGTTTATTTATTCAGGTCCTCCTATGTGGAGTTAACGTAATTTTTTTTTAATTAAAAATATTGTATTTTCATATGAAGCGGTAACTTGGTGATGTGACATTATAATTTATAAAATAAAACAATAACTTTGTTTTACATCACTTTTATTTATACTTTAGCCGACCGGGTTTCGCTACTACCATAGCTTCTTCAGGGCAGTATACAACTAAACTATGAACTAAGATGCACATGTGTTATGGAATGATACAAACAGGCTAGTGAAGGGCCAAGGGTGGGAGATCAGCAGGTACCTGCTGATCGGGAAGGGAATGTTTATTGTTTGTTTATTGGGAATAATGCTGATCTCCCACCCTTGGCCCTTCACTAGCCTGTTTGTATCATTCCATAACACATGTGCATCTTAGTTCATAGTTTAGTTGTATACTGCCCTGAAGAAGCTACGGTAGTAGCGAAACCCGGTCGGCTAAAGTATAAATAAAAGTGATGTAAAACAAAGTTATTGTTTTATTTTATAAATTAAAAATATTGTTTTTAACCACTTGATTATATTTATTCATTGTCGACTAGTTTCGGTTTAACTCTAAATTAAAATACAGAAATATGGCATGATAAAGAATTATTCCCCTACCCCTATATCTACCCCTCTGCACTCCCCTTTCGGCTCTGTCCTGTTGTACTCGGATATACTAACATTATCGTAATATATCTCTCTATTTTAGTTTATACGTTTACGTGATTACGGTCCTGGAGAAGGTTGCGTTAAAGCAAAGAATTTTCCATTTAAATATAATATCAAGGTACAAAATGATTGCTTTCGTCGAAATAATTTTTTTTATTGACGTATTGACATAATGGACATATTTACCATTTTCACAAATGTAAAAGCGTTTACTTTAATGCTAGCAATGATTTCAATACCACAACAACAGAAATTTCAATTTTTATATTTTTATGACATTTAAACGGTCACCGTTAATCACCGATTCTCGGTGTTTCCTTTGAACAATTAATGATCAGCGGACAGCATAACCACATACTGTTATGCGTGAAAAAGCTGAAACGGATTGAGAATCGGACAGTTCAATAATCGAAATTCAAAATGGTCCTGTTCGTCGACATGATGGTCATCAAATGTGACGAGAGTTTGAAACAACCCAACCTTATTCCACCTGGCGAATTACAAATGAACAACGTGGCCCCTGACGTATCGTCTGACGTGTAAAAATATGGAATAATTCCCAAAGCATTTGCACAAACAGAATGAAAGCACAATCGGCCTCGGGTCAATATTGACTCCCGGCACACAGTGGAAACTCGCGGCCACGTTTGCTGGCAAACCATGTTTGAACAACTGACCCCATATCGAATGAAACCATCCAAGAATCTACAATAATAATTAGTTGGGACACGTCACTGAAAGAAAAACTGTATAATTCCCTTGTTAGGCATGCAATTTCCGAAAAATGTAAAATTTCGTTATTGTGGAAATGCAGTTTTTCGCTTCCCAAAATGTACCATTTATTATTTTTCATTAAAATGACAATTCCATAACACTGAAAGTGTGTGGTCTAATATAAAAAAGTTACATGTCATTGGTTCTCTTAGTAAAAAAAAATATTTGAGAAAAACGTTTGTCATTTCTTGAAATATCGCTAGCATCGGTTTAGATTTATTACAACGTGCGTATATTGCCAATTTAATATCGGATTAGTACAATTACAGAAATAAAATCTTACGTCAAATGTTACGTATCTGCTTATGTATGGAAATATTTGATAACTTTTGAAAAGGTTGATGAGGCAACATGGTGCGTCGTCTTAGAATGTCATTTATAAAAATATAAAAAATAATAACATTCCATCAATGGGTACTTTAAAGAAAAAAGTTAGGGGTTGTCTTGAAATTCACATTCACTATTTGGAATCACCATTGTTTTTACTCACCCATTTATTGGCAAATGTTGATATCCTATTACCACCTCAGAAACATTATTTGTAAAAACCCAATCTTCCGGAGGAGATTAAAATATACGGCGCTATACTGTGGTTTGTTTTAAAATACCCTTTGTCATAGTTTGGTTTATGGGACTAAGAAAAAATAAATAAAAATGGCAGACGATATGATAATCATGTTCAATGCCATGGAAACTAAAATATAAAGCAATTATTTTATTACATATCAACAGGTTGATATGGTGATAAGTGTCTTACCTTTGACATTTATATTTATTGGGTCTAAGAACAAAAATCAAAGTTTTTGACACTAAAAAGATATTTACCATAGTTATGAAACAATTGTTCTACGACAATTCGTAAAAGTTGAACGAAATCACGCACCCCTTATGCAGTTGGCGAAGTGGTTAAAATTTTCACATTTCGTGCAAAAAAAACGTCACCAAAATGCTTATTTTATCGTATTATGCAAACTCAGGCATAAATATTAAAATATTTTTTTACCACATTTTAAATTTATTAATTTTCTACAGTACATCAAATACGAAGAAAGGTGCGTAAGTAAGAGATTTTATACTTAAAGGCATTTTTATGGGCCTGACCTGGATTCTAGAATTTGTAGAATGGCATTTTTTTAGGCTTATAAAAAAACTGTTAAAATGCCCGGTTACGCCAAATACCATGATGTTTTCTTCTCGCAGTATTAAATTAGAGCATCGATAATATTTCTATGCAATCAAATTTTCAAAAACAAAATCAAATAATTTTGCATTCCTTTTCATTAAGATAGAAAAATACGTAATCACCTTCGCCAGTGTTTTATCTCTAATTGAACTGTATTTAATGTGGAATATGTCGGTTTTACTGTCGAATTTTCAGCCCATGCAGGTGTTTTTGACGCCCCGATCGCGACATTGAAATATAAAATTTATTTACCGTGAAAAAATCTATTCATGTCGACACAGTCCGAAATTTCGTAAAAATTCATTAGGTTGTTTGAAAGAAATGTATCTAAATTTGAAAACATGTTTCATTATTTTGTTTTCGATATATAACATATTTCATTCGTCACGTAAAAAAAAAATAACAATGGATATTGTTTAATTTGTAGGACACCGTTTAATTTATTTTTTTAAATTTATCTTTGTTATTATTAAATTCGGATTTATATATTATGACTGTTATAGTCGAAAAATTCATTTGATCATGTGTAGTTCGGAACAAAAAACTGTTTTCTGAAAATCGTTACATCGACCTAGAACATCGCAGCTTAAAATCACTGAAATATATCCGTAGAGAGTAAATATTCTCTTCGTGTATTTATAGCTAAACCGACAAAATAATAACGTAGAAGTATTTTACATTTCTTTTTATGCGAATACCGCACAAGAGTCCCAACCGTCTGGAGCCTATGGTATTCCCAATTGGGGAATGTTGTGAGGCTGATTATATTGGGGAGGGGAAGGACAAGGGGAAGAGGAAAGTGGGGAAATACCTGGCTATTCAGATCTGGTCACCAAACACGGCTAAAAGCCATTTCATGCAACATTTTCATTCTAAATGGTGGTCTTTCACCAAGCGATACTGAGAGTATCTTCCACTCTGGAACGTGAGCAGATACATCATATATTATTTTTAATTAATTAATTGTGAAACAACACAAATTAATTAAATAAAATATACTTATCACTTACTAAATCTCGTTCTATAGAATTTAGCATCTGCCTTAGGTTAGGGGTACATTTTTTTAAATTTTAATCTAATTGCATATTTTCTTATTTTTAGCCTGATTTTATTACTTGAACTGATTGTGCAATCAAAATAGAATGAACAAATAAAATTTTCCTCGATAACCATTTTTTCAGTCGACTTAGCAAACACCGCCGCCCGTAAACCGAGCTCGCGTGTACCTTGATGCAATCCAATCCAATGACATTGTTAAATTGTGTTGTTTACTAAATCTTGATTAATGGACATGTGCATTCATTATGTCTCATTTATGATTATGTTGCTATAATCCAATAACCTTGATTTTTGTAATGTGCACGTTAACAACAAGATTCTCGAAAAACTTGTTGACAATACAATTATTTGTTTTATGTCAATTTTTTTTTTTTATATGAATACCGCACAAGAGTTCCAAACTGCTCCCAACCCTCTGGACCCAGTGAGACTATGGCATTTCCAATTGGTGATTGTTGTGAAGCTGAAGGTATTGGGGAGGGGAAGGAGAAGGGGGAGAGGAAGGTGGGGGAAAGGGGAAATACCTGGCTATTCAGATCTGATCACCAAACACTGCTAAAAGCCATTTCAAGCAAACGTTTCAATTCCGAATGGTGGTCTTTCACCAGGGCGATACTGAGAGTATCTTCCACTGTGGAACGTGCGCAAATGTACTACTCGTATACATTATTTTTTAAATTAATTTATTGTGAAACAACACAAATTAATTAAATAAAAATTACTTGAACAAATATTTCAATAATAATTTTTCAATATTTCAATAATAATTTTTCAATATTTCAATAATAATTTTTCAATATTTCAATAATAATTTTTTTCTTTAATTACGTGAATTTCACATTAAGTAGATATAGTTATTTTAGCATCATTGGGTACTCTACCGTTTCTTAGACCCCATTCCACAGTTATCTGTACTTGTGTTTGTGTACGTTTTGTGAGGTTATGTATATTATGTCGATTTAATATTTTGTTTATTTTAATATTTTATTTTATTTATTTAAAACACACATTATTTAACAAAAACATTTAAGAAAGATTTGACTGTCCAACTAGGAATAAATCCCGTTTTAGGACAGTCAAATTGACAAGTTTAGTTCGTATTAAGTGCCATTATAAAAAAACAGATGGGAAAAAAACTAGTATTGACATAGTATGGTAATATAATACATCTAGAAAAAACTATAAAGAGATTATGTATGTGTTTGATAGGTACTGGTTTGTTCTGTGAGGAAAAAAATGCGTTTAAAATTGAGTACTAAAAAAAATAAAATATTTTTGAGTAATATTGATAACATTGAGTCACATATCACTTAACTTTATGAGCCGATGACGAAACTCGGGGATGCAGCCCGAAGATGCAGCAAATGGTTAATAACGTATTAAAAATATTTCATTCATTAAGTACAAAAAGTAACTTTAGTAAAAATCAAGTTTGTCCTTTTTCCTTTCTTTTGTTAGGGTTTTTAATCCAGTTAAGATCTTTTCCCAAAGAGCACAAATAATGTAACATAAATTCTGTCAAGTAAATCAAACCATGAGATGGTAATAGTAATAAGGAGAAAGCACCGAAGTACTAGCTAATATAAAGGGTATTATACAATTCCTTGGATATTGTTGTAAGCCCTACAAAGACAAAGGATTATAAAAGAATCCAGAAAGTAAACTTTAAAAAAAAATGTATGTAGCTACATTGGGTATTTTCATTATTTTTTTTATTAAGTACCCAAACTGGTATACGATTACCTATGGTTCACAAAACCCCCTGTTATTTTTTTTATTCATTTATTACAAGGTAATGTAAATTTTTGTCATCCACGCTAGGAGTTTACCTATATTGCGGGAGATATTTTAAAGAGGGTAAATTTGAAGGACTGTAATAAAAGAATATGATAACATTTTTTAAATATCTCATATGACAAATTTTTGGTAATTAAAAAAAGCGGCCGTTTAATTTAAACTAAAACACAAAACAGAAAATAACTAGGCAGCTGTCAATTTTGCGGTTAGTTATTATTTTGGGATGAAAACTATCCACAATCTAAGTCAACATTATATATATCTATAAATATTTTAATTTAAAGCAAATGAAATTTAATAATGTTGTTATTAAGTTCAGCAAGTATTTTAGTTCAATGGAGTAGTACGAATTAAACACAATAACGATTAACCAATATATATTAAGTAGAGTGTTCCGGGTGGTGTTTGTTTGTTTTGTATACAAATCTACAGTTTTGTTCTGAGATTAATGAAATTTTGCTTAGTTCACCCTCAAAACAAGAAGATCACTGTATTCCTACCCCTTATCCCTTTCCCGCATTCCTATCCCTTACCATATATCAGAATTTTGGTACGTTTTGAAGAAATTTTTCACACTTGACGTTCAAAAGAGTAAAATTACTAGGTAGGGTGGGGGAAGGGGTAACACATCATAACCTCAAAACTTTACTCCAAACCATTCGCACGCCCGGGCAACGACGGCTAGAACAATATATTTATGAACAAGACAATATTTTACAGATGACTTTGATTTGAAAATTTTCCAGGTTTGATTAAATTTTGTTATTACTTTCGCGTTTCAATTTTGCCCAACTGCAAGTCCCGTGCAATGTGCAATAAATGTGTAGCAGTGGATGTAGATTGTTTTTTATTGGCTGTTGAAAACAAAAACAACAGTAGACTTGCTTTCAAAAAATAATAGCCATCGTTTAGGGTTGTAAAAGTGAAACACATGAAACGACGAGCTTGGTTAAAATTCGTCGGTACAATATTTGCATAATTTTTCCAAGTGACCGATCAAGTACATTAAAAATAAAGTTCGAATGGCGTTATTATTTTTAATATGACTATTTTATAACAAAATAAAATCTGGGAAGGGTTTACTGTTTCGATCATAAATTGACTATAAAATGATATGGAAAGTGGAAATGATTCTTCTGATAAAATACAATTGTTTTAAATTGCAAATCATATATTTTTCATTTTTTATATATAAATAAAATGATCTGAAAAATTATATATTTCACACGTGTTTTTTAAGGATTTCTCTCGGGACCTATGACATCTTTGAGGATGGAGTGCGTAGAATCTATTTAGGGAGAGAAATAAGGAACCTGGGTCTTGGAAGGAACTAATTCTTGTGGGAGGGTTGGAAAGGCTATTCCACAGTCAATTTCTTGACGGCAATAATTAGTCATAAAAACTACTTGTTCTCATGCGGGAAAAGTCAACCGTGTGTAAATATTGGACGCGCGTTCGACGTGTCTCCTGATTGTGTACACGTGCCGATTAAGCTGGTTTTAATGTACGTACATATTATCAATTTTCGTTTATATTAATACCGCACAAGAGTCTCAACTGCTCCCAACCGTCTGGAGCCAATGAGACTATGGCATCCCCAATTGGGGAATGTTGTGAGGCTGAAGGTATCGGGGAGGGGAACGAGAAGGAGGAGAGGAAGGTGGGGAAATTCCTGGCTATTCAGATCTGGTCACCAAACACGCTAAAAGCCATTTCAAGCAACGTTTCAATTCTGAATGGTGGTCTTTCACCAGGGCTGGAACGTGCGCAAATATACTGTATATTATTTTTAAATGAATTAATTGTGAAAGAGTACAAATTAATTAAATAAAATTTACTTTTACGATTTGAACCCGCGACCTTCGGATTCGTAGTCGAGAGCTTTACCCCTCGACTATGGAGGCCGTCGAATCAATAATTTTAATACATAAAAACTCTGTATTTGAAAAGCTCGTGTAACTGAATTAATCACTCATTTTTTTGTTTGCCCAGTGCGGGTTTCGAACCAGAGACTATTGGAGTAAGAACTAAACACAATTTTTCTACGATCAAAATGTGTTGATTTAAATGGAAGCCGATATTTATTTATTTCAGAAACAAACAGTACATCTATAAAATGAGTGATGTACAAATTACAAAGTTTTAGAAAATTGTTACAAGAATGGGTACCTATGACATGTCTCCATGTAATATCTATCAAGTGATTATATACATTTTACCGGACGGGGTTAGTCCGTTAGTGCAATGCTAGATAATGATACGTGGTAAAGATAAAAAGGTATATAAAAAAATGTATGTATGACTGTTTGTGTGTGTGTATGTGTGTGTATGTGTATGTTTGCGTATGTGAGTGTGTGTGAGTGTGTGTGTGTGTGAGAGTGTGTGTGTGTATGTGTGTGTGTGTGTGTGTGTGTGTGGGTGTGTGTGTGTGTGTGTGTGTGTGTGTGTGTGTGTGTGTCTGTGTGTGAGAGCGTGTATGTGTATATGTGCATATGTATATACGTGTATGTGTATATGTACCTATATGTCTGAATATGTACTGGAGAATTGTGATTGCGCATTGATGTTACGAATAATATTTTTCTTAAATTAAAAAAAATATGTCGAGATATGCCTTTGAGTTAGTACCTTTTAGTTCTAGTCCCGAGAGAGCCGATGAGATTACAGCAAATGCAGCACTCTGTCTCTCTTGCACTGCCTACACCATATATTGCTATTCCATTTGATCAAAATGAAATTATGGTGAAATATTTTTTTGTATTAGAAATTTAAGGCCCGAATGGTCAGACTTTTGAATCATGAAACACGCCCACATCGCATTTCTTTTGTTCTCCGTTATTGTATTTGGCAATGTAACACCAAATCGGCGTAAGTGTTACATAGGAGCTTGATTCCATTATATAAATAAGAGTGCGTATAATTTTTTTGGTATAAATAAATAACGTAAAAATAAAATAAATTGAATTCCACGAATGACTTCAATAAAACGCGCATTTATTTGCCAATAAATAAAAAGTCTCAAACCTTGATAGAACCAGGCACGATAAGGTTATACGGTTGTTCAGCAGATCAAAACGACTTTTTACTGTTTTGTTTCTCAAAATTCATCGACAGTTCGTAATTTATTGATTTATCATTGTGTACCTTGTACTTAATGAATCCCAAGGACTTGAATAAATGGATCATGTTTTTTTAGCTAAATCGCAATCATATTTGATTTTACAAGTGTTTAATATTAATATTAATTTTTACTATGAAGTTGGTGGAGTTGCTATGATCAAAAGAGTGCCGATACCAACCTTAATGTTTATGGAAGAGAGGCATGGAATTGAATTCTGTACAAGTGAGATCTCTGAGGCGTATGTGTGGTAAAATTAAGTCCAATTATGACCGTGTGAAGAATGCATGGCCGATGTGAGCGTAATGAGTAAGAGTAAGAAAGGGACGCTTAGATGGTTTAGGCATGTAGAGCTGATGAATTAAGACAGGAGTGTAAGGAGAATATTTGACGCGAATGTCAATGGAAGAAGAAGCCGGGGACGCCCGAGGAAGACATGGCACGATGAAGTTTTTTTTTTATATGAATACCGCACAAGAGTCCCAACTGCTCCCAACCGTCTGGAGCCAGTGAGACTATGGCATTTCCAATTTGGGGAATGTTGTGAGGCTGAAGATAATGGGGAGGGGAAGAAGAAGGGAAAGAGGGAGGTGGGAAAATACCTGGCTATTCAGATCTGGTCACCAAACACGGCTAAAAGCCATTTCAAGCGACGTTTCAACTCTGAATGGTGATCTTTCACCAGGGTGATACTGAGAGTATCCTCCACTCTGGAACGTGCGCAAATATACTATATATTATTTCTAAATTAATTAATTGTGAAACAACACGAATCAATTAAATAAAATTTACTTCAATTAAATAAGATTTGAACCCGCGTCCTTAGGATTCGTAGTCGAGAGCCTTACCCCTCGACCATGGAGGCCGTCAGAAAAACCAAATACTTAAATCGGGCCATTTTAAGAGTCAGAATAACAGAATAGTATGTATGAGACGATGCATGAATGTGAATGAAGCAAGGAGTGTGTCCCAAGACTGGATTGTTTGGCGGCCCGTCCTCTTTGCCTACCCCTGCGTGGAAACGGCGATGGTTAGTTAGTTAGTACGTTAAGTTCTACAATCTAAATGTTGTATTGGTTTGAATGGGTACGCCTTTTTAAACAAAATTGAAAATTAAAACATTAATAAAAACAGACGAGTTTAGTGACTACCGTTTGATGTTTGTTTGAAAATTTTCCCAAAACTCTCCATGACATACTCGTACTTATTGTTCTTTATGAACCATTTATCACAGTGTTTTTTTCTTTGCGTTTCTTCTAATAATATTATGCAATTTGTGTAAGAAAAATAAATAAACTTCACGGCCCCTCTGCACCCCACATTAACAGTCAGCACCCAAAAATAAACACTTTGCAGGTTGCTAACTCAAGAAATACTATAAATGATTTATCTGTCAATTCTATACGTGTAATTAGTAAAATATATAAGGTTTCAAAAGACAATAACCCTCAAACTGTAATCTTTTAAATTCTACACGAAGTACGTACCTATTCTAATTGTAGGTAAAACGTTTTCAAACTGCACCTATTTGCAGACTTTTTGTAATGTATATCATAGAATTTAAAATTATCGTTTGAGTATTTTTGTATTTCGAAATCTTATACGTTTTGCCAACTACCTGTATAGAATTTACGGACAAATCACTTGTGGTATTGCTTGAGTTAGTAATCTGCAAAGTGATGTTTAGGGCCATTTTTGAGTGCTGGTACTTCAGCAGTATTTTTCTGTACATCTTTTGGTATTGATGGCAAGGGAACAATAATTTATGTTTTAATGCGATCCCGCACAGGGGTTCCTGGCTGGAGCCAGTGGAATTAAAGCATCCCCATTTGGGAATGTTGTGGGCTGAAGAAAGTGGAGAAAGGTAAACAGAATGGGAGGACGGGTTAAGAAGAAAGTGGGTATTCAAATTTGGTTTCTACACATTTTTATTACAAGCTGTATTTTGATTCTGGGTATTGGTCTCGTATTGGAGCGATATACTGAGAGCATTTTTTAACTCTTTCGTAAAATACATTATGCTGTATTGTGTAGCATTACTTAATTTAATTAAATTTTATATCATTATATAGCGATTTGAATTTCAAAAATGTTCTCCTTTAAAACATTAAACAATAGGGGTTGTCTCTGATTTAAAAAAAAAAATGTATATATTTAAAAAGCTAATGACGAAATTAAAATGAGTTTTCGGTATCTCTAAAAATGACGAAGTTATGAGCTTTCAAAGTGACGTATACCCGTGACGTCACGAGTCACAATTCAGTACAATTCACAATTCGAATGTCAGTAACGGATACTGAAGCGCCTATGATATCTATGGCCGCGCTTGTCATTTTATGAACCGTGATGCAACACACTTATCGACCGGCCGGCGAGATTATCAACATTTTAACGTATTATGTCGTATTTTTCAAACTTTCAAAAGTTTCCGCCCTATGCATGCTCTATAGCTCAATATTATACATTCGCAAATAACATGAAATTCTGTAGTAGGAGACAATACCATTTCCTTGTGCGTAAGTACATTCAACTGTGACATTTTCAAAATTTTAATTGATGTATAAAGCGATAAAGTACCTACCTCCAAATACTCTTAAAATGACAATGCCTCCAGCTCTAGACATTTGATGGTAACTTGCTACACAAGTGCCCTCTAGCGGCCCGAGTTGTATGAATTATTTTTTCATACATTTTGATAGATTTTCTGTGAAACATATTCTTAATAAATTATAGTAATCAAAGACTCAAAAAATAAATGACAAAGCTACGCGTGTAATCAAATGTCATAGACATCGAAAAACTGGCAACATGCAACATACCGTCCATAGCGGCCCGGGCTATAGCACTTCCAAACTGTATTGCTATTGTAATAAATATTTTATTTTCTTTGTAAACAATTTAGACAGTGCGTGAGCAGCGAGGCTTTAAATGTTAAAACAATCCGAATAGACTCTTTTAATATATATATGTGCATAAGCAAAAAGGAGTGAAGTCACATGTAGGTCATTTAATATTTATTTTTTTAATTTTCGATTTATTTAATTAATTAAGAATATATTTCACAGAAAATCTATAAAAATGTATGGAAAAACCCAATTTCACCAACTAACGCCGCTAAGGACGCTGGTGTAGCATGTTGGCATCTCAATGTATGATAAATGTAGGAGCTGGATGTATTATTATATTTCTACGGTATTTGAATGCATAAATCGAAAAGGTACCTACCTCAAATATAGATATTTTAACAAATTATTTATTTTGTATTCTAAATACGAAATTTGTATTTGTTTATTCTAAGTACCTAACAAAAATTTTCGGTTTTCGTATTGGCAAATTTACGGGTAACAACTAGTATTTTGTAAAAGTAACATGAAACATTTTGATTAAAAATTACATAACCAGTTAAAGGTTTCAACAATGCAAAATCAGCTCTTTATCGTGTTTTATAAGAAAACGTTCAGCTTGTTTTATAAATGTACCGCGCAGAGCAAACAAGGCAACTTGTGTGAGCCAAAATAAACAAATTATTTGCTTTGAAAACAGGTGTTTCTTTCTCGAAATTCATGGATTAAAAATAAAATACACCTGTTTCAAGATCGCAGCCACATAGCACATTGGAATTAAAACATTTGGAATCAAGGATATAATTTTTTTCAATTTAAATAAAATAATTTCAAAACGGTATTTTGATAAAAAAAAAAACACGGCATTTTATCAAAAGTAATCTGTTGTCCCTCTTTTTTATGCCTCTAAAAATTTCCAGAATTTTTCTGTATTAAGGTGTTTTTTTAATTTTCAATAATTTATTTATTTATTAACGCCCCAACGGGCTTTTACATATGTAAACATTTAAATGATTTTGCGTACAGAAAAAAAAGTGAACAAAAAAAAGAACATGATACGTAGTTGGTATATAAGTGCAACATATTTATGATATATATGTATGTGTAATAATGTATAAGTGGATGACACAGAGAAGTTATAAAGGGATAGGTTTTTAATTTCTAGAAACTTTTTTTTTTAATAAAAATAGTAATAGCCTGAATAATAACCTATTGATCGTCGATACCATCAAAAATTTTGAGTTCATATCGTTTCATAATTATTACAAATTATTCAAATTCCAAAGAACTGCTAAAAATCATGTATTACAATAATGCTGATTATACAATGTTTACATAGTGATAGATCACTTATCTTCGTAGATTTTTTTTTAAAACGTAAGAGATCCGCACAGCATGACACAGATAACTCTGCAGGTGGCCAAAAGGGGAACTAACAAACGATCGAACTATTTTTTTTAAATCCATTGATTTGTAGTATCCACAAAATCTACACTAGCTACATCACCATAGAATAAAGAAGAACACAAGAAATGCCACGTGGACTTGATTCGTGATCGAAGTCTGTCCATTCGAGCCTAAAATTTCTAAAACAAAAAATTATTTCAGTCATCTTTGCGTTTTGAACAAATGAAATAGCAATGTAAGAGAGACAGGGCGCTGTATTTTCATTTGCTATTTCGGAGCTAGAACCAATTGATACTCAGTCAAAGGCACACCGGCTTCCATTTAAATCTAGTTGGAAAGCACTTCTAGTGTATATTATTATATGGACACCACCGACTACAGAGTTATCTGTGTCTAACTGTACTCTAGTATTATCGACAGAATGAGTCGCTAAGGGCTATATTTTGTCTTCATCAACTAACCTCCTTCTATGCGAAAGCTGTGCAGGGACACTTGAGGGTTTACAGTCCTTTAAAAATTATAGATTCGTTTCATTAAAAAATTAGAGTCCTTGACGCGCACCCTGGAGGAGTAACCATAAGTTACTTATACCGGGGTGGAAAAGTGGTGGGTAACCTAAGCTATACTCTAGTCTAAAACCATCCATAGATTCCGAACTATGTGAATGTTGACATATTCAAATAACGGAACAAATAGTAAAAGAATTTCCCCTTCATCAGTGCTGAACCAAGCGACTCCCGATTCCGTCGACTGACTAAATAACCTCAGCATCCCACTATGACTTCCATCAACTATCCTCCACAATACGAAGAAGAATAAGAAGTAGCAAATCATGCGATCCACAGGCACAGCTTCGCTTTGCATACTATTACACGTTTCTTTATTTTAATAACCTTTTCAGAAATACAAAAACATAATATTTCTTATCGGGTTCGACTCGCAATATTCTTCTGTTTGATACGAAATATTTAACAGTCATTTTTCAAATCAATTTGTAATCCACAAACGCGATGCAAGTTATTTCACACCAAAAAGTTAACAAACTCGTTGAACAGAACAATGTTTATTAATTTTCTGTCTATAATTTAATTGACCTAACGATAATATAGCTTATTGAATAATATTGTAACACTGATAAGGGCAACGTGTCTTTGATACTTTTGCCAACATTAAAATATAAGAAGACTCTGCATTTTGTTTTGATCACTCTTATACTGCATAATTTATATGGGGTGATAAGAAATAGCCCATCAGACAGTTTTCGCCGTATACCTAATCAATAACGTTAGCTCCACGTGTCACTTTTCATAATATCAGTGATAATGTTATTAGCCCACGTGAATAGTAATTTAATTCCATGATGTATGGTATTTACAAAGCTTTTCTTAGGACTCATGAATACATTATAAGCGTAATTAATGAGATTAAGAAATGAACACCTTGATGATTTGAATACGTAAATCGAATGAAAGAAGAAAGTGGTATAAGGAGAATATATGTTGCAAAAGTTAATGGTAGATGAAATCGGGTACCCCCGAAGAATACGTAGTACAGCCATGTGAATCAAATACTTGAGTCGGGTCATGTCAAAAGTCTGAATAACAGAAGGGTATGTATGAGACGATGTACGAATGTGCGTGAAAAGAGGAGTGTACCCTTTCTGCCTATCCATTCGGAGAAACGGTGTGATGGTTAGTTAGTTAATTTGTAACAGGATGTACCCGACAGACTTTAACAAGCAATTCAGATTTGAAGTAAAAAAATTATACTTATATCATTTTAATCATCAGCGACATCTTTCTATATTTAAAATCACAAATGTACATTTCTTGCACATGTTAGCACTTGCGGTCAGCCCACTAAACGTCTGCCTCTCCACCATCCCTTTCTGTCCAATGTTGTGAAAAAAGGACGGTGCGTACCACGTGATACAAGTGGGCTGTATTTTTTTTATTTTGAAAAAATTACTACAATTTTATTTCAATTAAGCTCAGGAATCGTTAGTTAAAGAACGTCGGATGCGTCTTGTTACATAGGTGCATAGTCGGAAAACACGCCAAACGCGTTCCCAACATTTGTACACCATTGACATTTGTCACATGAGAACGGGTCGTTTCTGTCTCGTTTTTGAGTTGAACAGCCCGGCTGTGAAACAATTTGCCGGCCTCTGTAATTGGCCCTGGGGGAATTATTTTTTATGGGCCTCCTCTCTGGAGTTTTCTGAATTTGTGGACAAAGTGATCCCGAATAGACCGCAAAAACCAGAGATTTTCGATCGATTTAAAAAACTTATTTTTAAATCAGCCATTAACACCATAAGAAGAAGAAGAAGATTGAGCTAACTGAATTAAATTAAAACTGCATAATAATAGCCTACCTCAGCCCACAAGGATGTTAAAAATACACGATAATGGTGATAATCCGATTGCAAAGAAAAGAATTTTTCAACTTCTTGCTGTCACTTAGAACAATAAAACCAGTGAAATCTCGCATTGACCTCAAAATATTTTCATAAATACTCTTTTATCTTTAAATTTCAATTATTCTCCTTAAGATATTTTCATTGTCAAACAATGTTTGCTGTTTCAAATACTGTATTCAAAAGATTCGTCGCTGATAAAATCTTTTTTATCTTTCCACCATTCAAAGGTTTTTATCTCCGGTCCGGACCCAGACAATTAGCCTCTTAGAGGACTTTTGTTTCTTGGAAGAATATCTAACTTGCCATGCTTCTAAACGGTTTATGAAAACTTTGTCATTTCATGCGAATCGTAAATAAATACATAGAATGTAACAAGACGTTCCCAACAGACTTTAACCAGCGATTCCTTGGCTTATTTGGAGTAAAAATGTAGATGACAATTTTCAACAGTTAGAATGGGTGCATGGGGTCTTGTTACACCTGTATATATTCAAATTATTTATTGAATCAATATTTTTAAGATTCAAATAAAATAAAAATGTACAGAAAAGAAAACAATTGGGCGCGATCGAAATTCGATCTCGGATCTTCCGCTTTCCGGGTGAACTCCGTTTCCATACTGCAATTTTTATGAATAACTTTTTTTTTGTCGAAAATCACTAAGATTGTTTCAATTTATTTTCCGTGAAAAGTATCTCTCCATATGTTTTTTGCAAACGATGATTCGAATGGAACTAAATCGCAAACTTAAATGCTGACCAGGGTAGTCAGTACTCATTTGTATTAACGGAAAATATTTGACTTTTCAAATTAATAAAACACAAAATTAATATTTTCAGAAGGAGCGATCAATTTTTGGTGTGCCATCATAAAAAATTAATAGTAAATTATCGAAGAAAGCAATTACTTTGTGGCTTGACATAATACATAAATGAAAAAAAAATTCTTTGTTTAAAACCACTTTATTAATTTTATCCATATATCGATAAGTTTCGGTTAATCACAGCCATCCTCGGGACCGTAATCATATAAAATCAGTTTATATGATTACGAAAAATGAATTTATATAATTACGGTTGTGTAAAAGGTTAAGATTAACCCAAATCAATCGATATATATATAAAAAAAATTATAAAGTGGTTTTAAACAAAGAACTTTTTTTTTCATTTAAGTGAGATAATGTTTTTAATTTTTCCCCAAGGAAAATTAGGTTTTTGAAGAATTAGTAACGGAAAAGTATTTTATAATTTTTGGTGGTTCATACAATAATGAGCATTTAGAAACGTTTGAGAGATAATCAATTCCATGCAAAATAAGAGGTATTTGAATGCAAAACCGTGTGTATTACGATGTTTACAAGGCGATATGGAAGTTAATGTACTTTTGTCTGATAGATAAGTAGGATAAACAATAGTTGTTTATCTTCAACGTTTAGTGCATGATAACGTTGGGAGCTGCCACACACAAAATATTTTCGTAATTAAATATAGGAAATATGAAAAAAAAACATCAGAAACACTGGATCAGCTAATAAATTAATTTTTAATTTTATCATGCAAATTTACAATTGACATTTTTATCTTGCTGTCAAGTGGGTCTAATCATCTAATAAATCTAAAGTTGCTAATAACAGACGGTGGAACGATGATCTGAAATCTTAATACATTTATGACAGCGTTGATACATACTTCGAGACAGTTGTTATCAGAATAATATTATAAGATAAGCGAAGTGTCAAACTGTGGCTTCAATAAACGAATTATTACGTACTAAGTTAGTGTGTTTTCATATGTAATATAATAATTCTTTTGGATTAAAAATATGTAAATAAACAAATAAAGAATTAAAATTGTTAAAATTAGTTAAAGAAGTTTAAGAAAAAGTGGTGACTTTTGAAAATATGTTTTAAAATAGCAATATTGTTTGATTTTAGGCTGCATCTAGAAAGAAGTGTAAAAGAATGTAAAATGTATCATGAAATATGATGTGCAACAGTTGTGTAATAAAATAAAGTTATTTTGTTGGTAAAATATCATAGAAAATAGTAATATTGTTTGAGGTTAGGTTGCATTTAGAGAGAAATGTGAAAGAATGTGTGAGTGGTTACCTTTGCGATCGTTGCAGGAACATCTTTCTGAATCCCATGTAGGCAGACCCCTTGGCCTCCTTGTTCTCGTCCTTGTAGCGCACCTTGCCATGGCTGGGTACCAGGCGGTGGCCGCTGAAGCCGTAGTCCATCTGCAGGTCGATGACCAGCAGCAGCGTGAACAGCACCATGGACACGGACAGGCCGAGGATAATTCGCTCCTTCAGCTTCATGGCGCGCCGCGGGTTACAACTCACCGGCACACGTATCGATCTGCGACTGATCTGTCTCGCATTAAAGCAGTTATTCACAACGCCGTTATCGACGGCCCGATCACGCTCGTCGGGCGGCGGCGAACACTTGGTCTTCCAACGGCGCTGGGCGTCGGCGTCAGGCCCAGGCTGCGGGGCCGGCGGGGCCTGCGGAGCCGCGGGGCGCGCGCCCGTCGGGGGGCTCCGGAGCGAGGCTCGGCTGGCGGCGGCCGCGGGGCTGTACACGGAGTCGGACGCTGCTCGGCTGCAGGAGCTCGCAACACATTGCAGGGCGGTCTGATTCGTAGCCAGCTCCCCTCGCCTAGCGCAACGAGACTCTACACTTTATTCCAGCGTCGCCATCGTCTCCGACATGCTACTGACACTGACTACTGCTTATCACTGGTCACGTGGCGCGTGCTGATAGCGCCGGACTCCCTTATCACCCCACTCGGCGCGCTATCTCCAGACTCTGCAACAAAAGGAGAATCGCTTAAGAACAGGGACACTAGGACATGCTTGCTGACACTGAACACTGCATCCCTAGACATGTTGATCTGCATCAATTTCAAGGAATACTTGTATTAATATCGCCAATTTACTTAACGATGCATTAAAGCTCAGATATCTTCATGAATCACTTCTTCGATACAAACAAATATATATGTGTATATATGTGTGTGTATATGTATGCATACATAAGGATATGTGTATGTGTGTGTACATATGTGAATGTGTACATAATTGTATATATGCGTACATATATGTTTATATTATATGCGCATGTGTTTGCGTGTGCATGTATGTGTGCACCTAAGTGTGCATGTATACATGCTTGCACACATAAAAAAAATATATTTTTGTGATCTAATCCCTACGTATGTCTTTTTATCTTTTGTATATTTTACTTTCTTTTATAATTTTTCCAATTGTCAGCGTGTTAATATAATTAATATAATAAATCCATATGTTTATACTAGACTTCATACAAATGTGCACATGTGTGCATGCTTGCGCATATAAAAAAACTGTATTTTTGTGATCTATGCCTTACGTATGTCTTTTTATCTTTTGTATATTTTGCTTTCTTTTATAATTTTTCCAATTGTCAGCGTGTTAATATAATTAATATAATAAATCCATATGTTTATACTAGACTTCATACAAAGTAACTTTACTCCATTGGTCACCATGAAACAGGCAGCTGCCTAGTATGGTGATCTAATGTATCTACTCCATGTAAATGTCTCCATTAAATATCATGTATTTTATAAATAAAAAAAATAAAAAAATTGTGCCAAAAAGTGGCGATACAATATCTTAGCTTTAAGCTCTTTCGACTCCTTGGCCCGGGATAGATCAATAAAATATTATCTGAAGAATTTCAAATTGACAATGTTCGAACAATTTTACCATGACTAAGATAAAATTGACCTTATTTCGGGCATAGAGACACGCCCACAATACACTTCTTTCATGTTTACGTCTTCAGTGCCTGCTGATCTTTTGTTTTTCAGACAATGCGACGTCATTAAGATATTAGGCAAACAATGGGCAAACCGTCTCCGGGCACAATCACTAAAATGTATTATTTCTCGGGTGTAGTCTACCCACCGTTCCCCCATTGAATATTCAACGTGTTATAATCATTCACTCATATTTACAAAATCCCATTCAATACGGTTATTAAGTAACTTAACAAGCACAGTCATTGAAATTAAGGTTAAACTCTTAAATATTTATAGATGGCGTTCATTTCAATATTTTAGAATAACCCTTTTAGCATATAATACTTTTAAATATTGCGATGAATAAGGAACTCCACTCCAATTTAAAAAAAAATAATAACGTTCAAACTTAAATACCAGCATATTCCGTTATTTTTTTAAGTTAGTTTTCGTAGTTAGGTTAATTTTCAAAAGTTTCAATTTTTCAAAGGCCGCCAAAATGATCCAAATCTATGGCCAATTCAATTTAGAATGTCAAATGTCAAAACAAGGATGAGCTTTACCGTAAATAATTGTACATTCAATTCATGGTAAACCATAACTAAACGCAACTAATAAAATTATGTACTTTTTTAGAAACTTTAACTCAAAGAATAATAATAGTCTTGACCATTAACATTATCACAATATCCGTATTGATAATTGGTTTGATCCTGAATACTCTAATTTATTTCATGAATAATAGCTATTAAAACTAAAAAAAAATACATATTTAAAATACAAAACAAAAAAAATAATAATTTTCATACTAATCTAAAAACAGAATGCTCACGTGACATCAGATGTTCCAAATGCACTGGTACCAACATAACACCGTGTTTTGATGAGATGATTTTTTATTGACTTTAAAATAACGATTTATAATTTCTACGTATATGTACAATGAAAGCTATATATTCAGAATCGGCATTTGCTGATTAATACGAATATCTATTTTTAAAGTCAATAAATTTTTCACTGAAGTTCCTTATTGTTTTTTAAAATTTTATTTATAAAAATAAATTAATATTGTAGGTTTAAAGCTCAATTCATTCACGAAACTTTTATTAACTTAAGGAATTGAGCTGTAAACCTTCAATAATAATGTATTACATTTCGTATTCCGTGTGAACACCCGCCAGCAAAGGGGTCATCTCAATATTTAATAGCATTATGTGCTAAAGGAATTTTTTTCTAAAACATTGAAATTAACGACATCTATGAGCGCGTATCACGTTTCGTTTACCCTTAGAAAAAAAGCCTCCAAATGTGTTGTTAATCTGACTATGACTCAAACTTCAGTAAACTAAAGCAAACCAACGATTCAATTAAACTAAAAAGTTGATCAACTTTATTGAAGGAAGGTTTTCATTTATAATTTTTGTTTCAACTTCACATTCCACCAACGGTTGATCCACAAAATTCAAATCGATTTCAGACAAATATCCACTGCTTTTGATTATAAACTAGCCGCTAGGGTATAAACGTATTTAAGAGTCCAATTTTATATGAGAGTCCTGACAGCTGAATAAAAGTTTTTTTTAATGTTTGAACCTAGTAATATTCGGTACATAATACAGCAACAAATATTACTAAAAAATAAAAAATCAAACAAATAATAATGTATTAATTGATAAACTAAAGTTCTTAAAAACTTAAGACAAGATTTTTGTGCATAGCGCAAAGGGTAACAATTATTTTTATAAACAATAATTATTAGCCTGAAACACTCATCCAAATTGAAAAAAAAAAACCTTCCGAGCAAAGATAAGTGTTTCAGGCTAATAATTATTGTTTATAAAAATAATTGTTACCCTTTGCGCTATGCACAAAAATCTTGTCTTAAGTTTTTAAGAACTTTAGTTTATCAATTAATAAATACTTGACAGGTCAAAGCAATTTTCACCAATAAAATGTAGACATAATTTGTCTCGACGCCATCTATTTGAGGGATTTAGCCGTTACAAGCCTTTCTCATACTAATAAAGTTGGTTGTTTACAGGTGAAAATATAATAAACACAGTAATTATTGAATGAAACACTAGTATATATTGATTAACTTGGCGGGTTTGCTTTAAGCCGACGTAGCTCAACGGTAGAGCATCTGACCGGACATCAGAAGGGTGCAGGTTCGAGTCCTGCCGGCGACATTTATCTTTGCTCGGAAGGTTTTTTCAATTTGGATGAGTGTTTTAGATTAATAATTATTGTTTATAAAAATAATAATTGTTACCCTTTGCACTATGCACAAAAATCTTGTCTTAAGTTTTAAAGAACTTTAGTTTATCAATTTATAAAAAAGTACTTTATTGGGACTTTTTGCAGTGTATTTTCATTAGTAAAATAAAATTAAAAATTAAAAATTAAAAAAAAAAAGAATTTTTGTACCGCTTTAAAAAAAGTGTGAAAAAATGTATATACCTAGGTGCATTTTTTAAAGAAACACAAACATACCCTGGTCACGAATAGCAGTTGAATTTCTCACACTGCCATCCTTAATAAGCGAGAAATATTTAAGCGAAGGGCTTAGCTAGCAAGGAAACAACACGTCCACTAACTGGTCAGTTTTTATATAAATATGTACATATTCAAGCGGTAAACTAGGGAATCTACATCACATAGAGAACCCAAAAAAAACTTTTTTCGACCTGAGATTTTGATTTTTATTTTCTGCAACTAAAGGTTTGAAAAATTATTGGAGCCGGGTTTACGCTTCGGTGCATTTTAAAAGACAATAAACAGCTGATAATAGCTCTGTAACGACAGAATATTTTGAATTTGACCACAAAAACGATAGGTCATATAAAAAAAACTTATACTACAAAATCGACTACAAATGTATTGAAGATTCACCAGTTACCCGTTTATACCACAAGTTTCCGGACGCCATGGATACATACGCACTTTTCTATGTTAAATGATATACCGTGCCTGTTAAGTACAACGGTTAATTGTTTTCAGAAGTACCTATTAAAGTTTTCAGAACATCCAGTAGGTACTGGATATTTATTCCGTAATTCTAAGGATCACCGTTCCGATGGTCCCCCCGGACAAAGCTGGTGAAAAATACCTAATTGGAAAATTAAATAAAAATATTTAAAAAAACGGCTTTGAAAAGTGCAACCAAAACTGTAGAAAAAATACTTTGCAAAGAGTAACTAAAAACTACCGGACGCCACTGTTCAGCATTGAGAAAAACTGGAAATCTTTAAATAGTTATGTTGAGTCATAATAATGCGTAGGAACTATGTGATAACGTAACGATAACATTTAGCTCTGATTACAGCGTTTCTTAATGATTTGTTTTTTTTTTTTTAATTTGTGTTTTTAATAATATTTGTTTATACAACACCTTTTTATCCTTCTTCTATGTTTTCAATAGATCAGAAGTATCTACTAGTATCACCCTGGTGAAAGACCAACAATCAGAATCGAATCGTTGCTTGAATTGCTTTAGCCGTGTTTAGTAACCATATCTAAATAGCCAACTCCCTTAAGCCTCACAATATACCCCAATTGGGGGTGCCATAGTTCCAGTGGTTTCGGACAGTCAGGTGAATTTGGGAGGTGGGTACAGGTATCGCCGCCCCGAGAACCATTCGCTGGATAACAGGTACCTCTGCCATTGGTCTCCCCAAGTGGTTCGCTATGGCAGGTAACTCTCGGGGCGAGGTTTGTCTTTGTTTCAGCGGGGGATATGTCTGTCCACTAGCTTCGTGGTGGACCAGATCGGGAGATGCCAACCCATCGCCTTACACCACTGGAGGAGTGGATTAATACGCCCGTCATTCCTGGACACACTTACCCCCAGATTCATACACACCCCTCATACCTTTTTCCGTCCCAACACATCCTTTCCTGTATTTCCTTAAAAAGACCTTCCACAGAGCATCCCCAAATATGACATAGTCCTTGAGGAAAAAAAAATATATTTTGCACTTGTATCTATTTTTCAGGAAAGCATTGACAATATCTGCACTGATGAAGCCTCAGAATAATGATTTATTGTCAAATGTTTTTACGTACTAACTGGTAACTTTATTAATTGACAATTTTAAATAATAATGTAATTTAAATGAAATTTGAACAGCCTGCGTATTTTTACTTTTTTCCGGGAAACTCACTATATCCATTTTCAGCGCTATGTAAAACAGAATAAGATTTCAAGCAGGGGGTTCATCAATAATTTACACGTGCATTTATTGTATTAAGTTATATTATTTATATATCAACTGCATTTGTATAATAATATCTGATTAAATGTGTCGTTTTTAGATGAAATACGTTAATAGAAATGAAACAGCAAAATTTACTGAAATATCTGCTTTGATACATTCACAACAGATGTCAGTAATAATATTGAAAATAATAATTATTTTACCTAGGTTCGGAGTTGAAACTTGGGTTGTAATAATTAATAAAATATTCAATAAATCAAATCTCATTATCCGTTTTGCAATAAAATTTGGTAACATACCTTTATTAACCTTTCCCTTACGGGGCTAGAAAATTCCACGAGCTCCGGTGCTGTGTACACATTTGGAGTTTTGTGATTTTTATGTTGGATAAACATAAATAGTTAGCATTGCA